>PIJE02000071.1:209129-324129 GCA_002895965.2 Coryphaenoides rupestris | reverse complement strand
CACACACACACACACACACACACACACACACACACACACACACACACACACACACACACATCCACATGCAAACATGTGGGTGTGTGTGTGTTGTTAGGCTTGGGTCTGAGTGTCTCTGAGGAGAAAGGCATGCTGGGAGTGTTGGTGTCAGTGGAGCTGAAAGGCTCTCAGACCGTTTCTATAGTTAAGACAGAGAGAGAGAGAGAGAGAGAGAGAGAGCCTACTATAGTTACGGAAGAGAGAGAGAGAGAGCCTGCCCAATAGTCAGCCTCAGAGTATAAATCTACCAGAGGAGCTTGCCAAATAATAAGTGTCCTAAATCTGTTGTGACTAAAAGGCACAAAACCAGACTCTCCTCTCTCCTCTCCTTTCCTCTCTTCCCCTCTCCCCTCTGCTCTCACTCCTCTCTCCTCTCTGCTCTCACTCCTTTCTTCTCTCTACCCTCTCCTCTCTTCCCCTCTCCCCTCTGCTCTCACTCCTCCATCGTGATCGACAGACGATGAAGCACCTGGACGTAACGCTTTATGATAGTGATCGAGAGAGCAGGACTATGGTGATCAAGAGTAGGTGCGTCAGGCGAAAGATGCTCACGAAAGATGGACGCTTACTATGACCCGATGCCACACTCGTAGTCAGGCGGATCGGTAGGCTGACTCGGCGCATGCGGCATCTGCCGCTCTGCTGTGGCTCGAAGTGAGCCTCGCGGAAGAATTCTCTTCAGGCGCAGACCAGTGAGTTATATCAGCGGCAGCGGACTATTCGGGATGGTTGTGTATATGGCGATCTGGTGTAGTAAGCGTTGGTCATACGTTCAGTGAGCACGGTACGCGTTGCTGTCGCTTGATAAGTACCGGAGCGTCTCCAAGAGAATAGTGTTTAGCGCCATATGGGCCGCCTGACAGGATCGAGAGATCGGTGAGTTCGCAGGAAGCGTGGAAGATGCTGGCGCACAGACGAGGCAGAGAAGGTTAGCTGACATGAACGACATAGTGGGTATTGTGGTCCGGCGCATATCAGCTATTAGTGTGATGTGGGTAGGCGTGCAGGAGGCTATTGGATGGCGTAGTGATGTGGATCAGGTAGTAGCAGGTGAGAATGGTATGGCGTTATAATACGCACAGCGGACGAAGCATAGTGTACGTTATCGATGGTACAGGCGTGCGATCGACACTTAGATACGTGTATCTTGGGTATCAGCGCGGGTGTACCTCGGAATGTTTGGGCATGATCACGATGCGTTCTGGAACTCGATAGCTTGAGTGTCCATACAGAAGTATGCTCGGATTGTATATCATAGGTTAGCCGAAGGCAGTGACTGCAGGTTAATATGTTCCGGTGCCGGAGTGAGGCGCAGCGATGACGCTCTGAGAGGTACGATTGGATTTAATGATGGACTAAACCGAATAGTCAGAGTGTAAGAGGTCGTGCGAGAGGACGATGGAGTCCGCCAGGCCCACCAAGTCTTTGGAATTGCGTACTCGCTCGTACTCTTGTTTGATATGGGCCGCATCAAGTTGTGCAGAAGAAGTGCGAATTATAGCTTGAGCACGAGGAGCGTCACAGGCTATGACGATGGTTAGTCAAAGGTGATGGTGGCATGGTTCTTCGTGTAATTGGTCAATAATAAGTGCCTAATCTGTTCGTGACTCACAACGACTCTCTCTCTCTCTCCCTGCCCGATCTCTCCCCTCTGCTCTCACTCCTCTCTCCTCTCTGCTCTCACTCCTCTCTCCTCTCTGCTCTCTCTCCTCATCTCCTCTCTCCTCTCTCTTCCCTCTCCCCTCTCCTCTCTCCTCCTCTCCTCCTCTCTCCTCTCCATCATATGGGTCAACGTTAGTCTCAAGAGAATGGTACCAGGTCTATTTTAGGTCTAATGCACACACACACACGCACACACGCACACACGCACACACACGCACACACACGCACATACACTGCAGGTCTAACTTACTGGCATGTTTTCACTTTTCACCATGACCTCACTTCCTGCCGGGTAACCGAAACAGAAAGTCAGACAGACAGACAGAGCCGGAAGCAGACAGGTAAGTTAATTAACTCAACCTGAAACACATGACAGGATTACTATAATCAAATTACTACTCTCTCTGTGTGTGTGTGTGTGTGTGTGTGTGTGTGTGTGTGTGTGTGTGTGTGTGTGTGTGTATGTGTGTGTGTGCCTTTGCATGTCAGCCAAATGGATGACCCAAATACTTTACTTCCACTAATCTACACACAGACACATGCACACACACACACACACACACACACACACACACACACACACACACACATATACACACACACACACACACACACACACACACACACACACACACGCATACATATAGATCTGATCTAGTGTTCTGATTCCATCCATCCCGGCCATCTGAGGTTAGCATAGCAACATGTCCTGGATACAGCCCTCTGGCTCCCATAGCAACATGTGTTAGATACAGTGCCTCTGGTTACCATGACAACATGCTCTAGATACAGCCCCTCTGGTTACCATAACTATATATCCTGGATACAGCCCATTTGGTTACTGTGACAACATCTCCTGGATACAGCCACTCTGGTTACCGTGACAACATGTCCTGGATACAGCCACTCTGGTTACCGTGACAACATCTCCTGGATACAGCCCATCTGGTTACCGTGGCAACCTCTCCTGGATACTGCCCCTCTCGTTTTTGTGACAACAGGATGGCTGGGAGTTCCCACGCTGGACAGTCAGTCCCACGCTGGACAGGGTTAAATTTAGCCTCTGGAATGTTTTCCCATGATGCTCTGGGGCAGATGTTGGCTGAATGGTCATGAGGAAAACTCACCTGTTGACTCTCACTCTCTCTCTCTCTATCTCTCTTTCTCTCTCTCTCTCTCCCTCTCTCTCCTTTTCACTATACAGACAGAATCAGAAAGGGTTAGAGAGAGAAAGAGGGAGAGAGAGAGAAACAGAGAGATGGAGAGGGAGAGAGATTCAGAGGAGAGAGAGAGTGAGAGACCATGACAGAACAGCAGGCCACCTGACCTACCTGGCTGTCTCTGAGCCAATCACAGCCTGAGACCTGAGTCATGCTGCGTCGCTACGGCAACAAAGAGCTGACTCAGGAGACAGAGAACCAAAACCAGGCCTGTGTGTGTGTGTGTGTGTGTGTGTGTGTGTGTGTGTGTGTGTGTGTGTGTGTGTGTGTGTGTGTGTGTGTTTGTACCTAAGTACAGTAAACTCATTCCCCCCCTATACACACCCACACTGTGCTCCAAGAACAATTTCCTAAATCCTCCATCCTATCACTCGCTCACTAAATCATCGGGGAGGTGAACAGGAGCAGCTAGTGGAGGAGCAGGAGAATATGAGCCGATCTGCTTCAGCATCATTAAAGGAGCCGTCTACCGTAGCATGTAGTTCCTCTGAAGGCCTGTAAGTGGTTCACTGTAGATACTAGCATGTAGTTCCTCTACCGGCCTCTAGGTGGTTCACTTTAGAGACTAGCATGTAGTTCCCCTATCAGCCTATAGGTGGTTCACTCTAAAGACTAGCCAGCTAGCATATAGTTCAACAAACGGCCTATTGGTGACATGGTGGTTGGATGCAGAAAGACCGTTAGGCGGCTAGCTAGCTCATCTCCACATAATTTTTGTTCAGCGGTCCTGTGTGCCATTTTTTTTCATTCAGAACTCATTACGAATATACGTTTTAGCCATACTACTGCAAAACGGCCACTCAGTTCCTTCCCTAAATGTGCCAAATATTGATCGTTCCTTGATCGCAAAATCTAACGGCACCATAACGGTCGTGTGTAAACCAATGTGTGCCGCCATGATGATCGATACGTCCAACTAAGATAAGATAAGATAAGTTAAGATAGAACTTTATTCATCCCGAAGGAAATTCTTGTACCAGAGGTGGCTTAAAAATACCAACAACATAACAATAAAACAATAGAATAATAAATGTACAGTATAGGCTAAGCCTGAAACATGTATGATATCGTCGACAAATCTCCAAATGACTTCCTGTTTGGGTGCAACAACGCATTTCCGGTCCGAAGCCTCTTGGATGGCCAGTTTAAGCTGCTTCTCTCGCTCCCGACTACAGTAGGGTGGAGCGCTGCAGAACACTATTACCCAGAAAGCATGCAGCAGACAAATGGCATGCTGGGTAAAAGATGTGTGGGCATTGTGGATTAATGTTGACTTTCAGGCTAAAGATGTCACACTTATACTGTATTACTGTACTGTACTGTATAATGCACACACACACACATTGGCACACACTGGCACACACACGCATATTCACTCAATCTGAATCCTCTTAACTATTAGAGTGGCAGATTACTAGAGAGAGAGAGAGGGAGAGAGAGACAGAGATGAAAAGAGACAGAGAGAGAGAGAGAGACAGAGAGAGAGAGACAGAGATGAAAAGACACAGAGAGAGAGAGAGATGAAAAGAGACAGAGAGAGAGAGAGAGAGAGAAAGAGAGAGAGAGAGAGAGAGTGACATAGGGATATTCTGTACAATAAAACGTCCCACCAACCAGAATATTTCATATTCGTCTCAATAAAGCACAGACTAGTGATTATAACCAACTTTATATTGTAATGTACTGTACATTTTAGGCCAATTAAATATATACAAAAACCTGAAATAATTCACATAAAATCATATTTCGATAGGTTATACAATATATATGATATATATTTACTATATATTTACTATAAATACATAAATACGGTATTTTAGACGGGGAGATGGACAGATATAAGTCATAGATGTGTCCAGTTGCTCTCTCTTGTTATCCTCCGGGCTCCGCAGGGAGCGCTTCATACGACCTCCGGCTCCATTCCGCCGGGCGGCTCGGGCGCTGGAAGACGAGCCCGTCCCGACCCCGCCTCCCCGGGGCGGAGCGGCCGGCTATTGGAGCGCTCCGCGTGCTGCGGTTGGCTGTATGCTCCGGGGGGGGGAGGGGGGGAGGGGGATGCGGAGGAGGAGGAGGAGGTGCTAGGCAGCAGCGGACTCGGGGCTTCTGCGTCTTTCCAGTCGTCGGGCTTCGCGGGTCGGAGGCGTCGCGTGCAGTTGGTTGTGTTTTCATCTCGAGGTGAGTGCGCATCTTCTGCTGTGATGGGACGTGAGTGTGTGAGTGAGTGAGTGTGTGAGAAAGAGTGCGTTTGTGTGAGTGAGTGTGTGTGAGAGAGTGCGTTTGTGTGAGCGTGTGTGTGTGCGTGCGCATGGGGGGCCGTGATTGTGCAGTTTCACACGCACGGCTGCAGCGTTTTCATGGGAGGAGGGAGGAGAGCATCCTGTTTGGTTTGGTCTCTCTCTCTCTCTCTCTCTCACTCACATGCACATACATACACACACACACACACACACACACACATGTGTTTATTTTTTTTTAAGGATGTAAAAGGCGCGCGGCGGGGGCGCAGGCGTGGTCGGGTCGGGTCTGGTTTTATGACGTCATTAAAACCCGCGGACGTCGTCGGATGGACGCGTCTCAGGGAAAACGCTGCGGCCGTCAATTAAGCTAATGAGCGTCTCGCTGCGTTTGGCTCGGAACGGAGAGAGAGAGAGCTGGTTCTGTTGTAATGTCGCTCTCCCCTCCTTCCTCCCTCCCTCCCTCCCCCTCTCTCTCCCCCCCTCCCTTCTCTCTGATGTTGCAGCAACTTGGAAACACAAACACAACGAGGTGTGACACACACACACACACCTGTTTTTTGAGCTCCCTCCCGTTATAAGTCATTTCCAAAATCCTCCCAGATGTATCATCAACTGTAGGCGTATTGGCGTATTGTTTTGCAGTGTGTTCACTTGAAGATGATTAAATATAGACACTAGCATTATTATTAAAGGAGCTGCAGGTCAGATTTAATATACTCTAATTATAATTAGAGGAATCTGTGTGTATGCATGTACTTTGATTTTCTCCACAACCCTTCATCCGATCGACGTCACACTCGGTGGGTGTGTTGCTGAGGACCAGACGAATTGCAGTGTTGAGTTGAGTCGTCTCAAGTCGTTTGGACGAAACGGTTCTTGAGGAAAAACCCCAAGCAACTGGCCCGTTCCGAGCAGGCACAGAACGGGGCACTGCGCTCGACTGGGTCGGTGTTGCTGAGGAGGACAAGAGGAAGTGCGGTGTGGAGTGTGAAGTCCTTTGGATGCTCGGGTCTCCAGAGAACTGCAGGCAGCGACGCGGGAGGCCACGCAGTCTGCCCGTTCAGAACAGGCACATTTTGAACAGGCACTTATTAATAGGTACTGCAGGTCAGGTTTAATACATGCAGTATGATTAAAGGGGCCGTAGAGAACATTTAATATATATATTAGTGCTGTCAAAGTTTACACGATAATGCAGATTCATTTGAACTAATTTAACACATTTTGTAATGGGAAATTTAGCTCATATCTGTACAATGTGTCTGTTTTTGGTGCTGACCTTTCCACAAGTTGTGTTTTGCGCATATTGGAGTTGGAGTAAGATTTAAGAGCTATATTATTTGAGTTTGAATTATTTGCCTGAAATGGCATAGCCGTCCACCAGCTATTAGCGTAATGAGTAAAATGCCTCAAACTGCGCCATGGCTCTGGATGAGACCGTTTAGACGGGTCATTTCTGACCATTCAGGACATCTTTTCTGTGATTTACCTGTGGGAGTCCTTCTTGGCTTGTCATGTCAATCACAGGTGCGTGAAATGCAACACTTCTCAATGGTGGAGAAACCTGAGGAGGGAGGGGGCACAGAGGAAGGGGGGGAGGAACGGAGGGGGTGCGTTTTATTCTCTTCTGCTCTTTTCTGCTCACTCTTTACAACTGTGGAATATTATTTACTGCACCTTTTTTAATGGTCTTCAATTAGCGGAGTGCTAGGTTAGCGGGTTGTTCGGTTAGCCGGGTGCTGGGCGAGCTCTTTAAAGTGTTTGTCTTTAGAAGCGTTGTGTAGGAGGGTCTCTCTCTCTCGCTCTCTCGCTCTCGCTCTCTGACCGTATGTTGCCATGGTTATTGCAACTGAACACTGATGCTCTCTGTGTGTGTGTGTGCTTGTATATTCTGTGAAGCCCATGTGATCAATATGGCCGTGCTGCCAGGGAAAGGAATTGTGTGTGTGTGTGAGAGATATGAAGGCTGCTGTTCGTTGTGGTAGCCAATGGTTTTAGACAACGGCAGAACCAGCTGTTACTATGGTCAAATATCATGCAGCCTTGACCTTTAACCTGGACACACACGCACACACACCACACGTGTGCATGTGGAGTGTGTGGAACATCTGGGAGTTTCCAGCTCAACATTTCATTTATCAGGAATGTGAAAATACTGTAGTGTGTGTGGGAGGAGTGTGTGTGTGTGTGTGAGTGTGTGTGTGTGTGTGGGAGGAGTGTGTGTGTGTGTGTGTGTGTGGGTGTGTGTGTGTGTGTGTGTGTGTGTGTGTGTGTGTGTGTGTGTGTGTGTGTGTGCACACGCATGGAGATTTACACCAGAGGTTCCATGCCTACAAATACCCACTGACCCGCGCGGCATCCTAAGAAATATGAACGTCCGCTTGTCCTTGAACACACACACACACACACACAGACTAATCATGACCTGCCGAATATCTCGACAAGTTCTGACCCTCCTCTCATTTCTCCCACCTCTCTCTCTGTCTCTCTATTCCTCTGTCTCTCTCTCTCTCATCCCCCCTTCATAGTTCTCATATGGATGACTTATGAATCCTGACACACACACACAAACACACCCACTGTCATCCGAGATAACCCACAATGCACTGCTCCGGGCGCTGCAGATGACTTTAACATTACGGTGGAGTTTCGCCAGAGTCTCTGGACTCGTCCTCTACAGCAGGATCACCATGACGACAAGCCTGTGCTATGTCTGTGTGTGTGTGTGTGTGTGTGTGTGGGTGTGTGGGTGGGTGGGTACGGTTGGCAGAATAGTGTGTGTGGGAGGAATATGGGGGGGGGTGTGTGTGTGTGTGTGTGTGTGTGTGTGTGTGTGTGTGTGTGTGTGTGCTCAGTTGTCAGGGAGACCAGTGGAGGCGAGGAGTGATGGAGTGATAGATGAGAGAGAGGGATGGAGGAGCTGAGAGAGGTAAAGACAGGTAGGGATAGAAGTAGAGAGCTCGGAATGGAGGTAAAGAGATGGAGAGATACCGGAATATATACTTATTTATTTATATATATATATACACTAGGAAACCCATCAAATATACCACAAAACACACTAAAATCTGACAACAGATACTATAGGAAATACTATTCACAAAGGCACATAACTTGTTTCTAAAAACTAAGGCAATAAAGCTCATTCTGATTCTGATATACTGCATTATATACAGTATATATCCATGGTAACAAATGACACATGAGATAACTGCATATTCATACTGCATTCATAGCATAGGCAAAGTGTTATTTGTCACATGTAGGCCTACATCACAACGCAGGGCCGTTCTGTACAGTGAACCACTCGTGACGTGGCAGTCGACCGTACGTAGGAGGCACAGTCCTATAGCTTTCACTCCAGCCCCTACTACACCGCTGTTTGTAACGCTGGTAATGTTGCGGCTTCATTCTGCCTCACATTCTGCATGTGTGAAAGGTCCGAACATGGACATTTTCATTCCGTTTTTATGTGGTGGACGTAGTTACAAAGCCGGGGGTCAATGTGTAACGCAACGCAACGCAACACAACGCAATGTGTAACACCCCTCTGGTCCCGGAACGCTGGCGTGCTGTCCCGGAATTATGCTGGCTTTTTTGGTTTCGTATAAAAAAGGCAAAAGCCAGGATAATGATGACCTTTAGGGAGATATTCCGGGATGTCTGTATAAAAGGGTCTCTCTCTTTCTCTTTCTCTCTCTCTCTCTCTGTCTCCCTGTCTCTCTTTCTCTTTCTCTCTCTGTCTCCCTGTCTCTCTCTCTCTCTCTCTTTCTCTTTCTCTTTCTCTCTGTCTCCCTGTCTCTCTCTCTCTCTCTCTCTGGTGAGGTCATTCTTTTTGATGCATTCCATGCATTCAACTACTTTTTATTGTGTGAGTGAGTGAGAGAGAGGGTGTGTGTGTCTGACCGAGAGGGTGTGTGTGTCTGTGACCTAGAGGGTGTAACTATGTGTGTGTGTCTGTGTGTGTTCCCCTCAAGGTTATCATCCCATGCAACTCTGTCTATTGATTGATTTTTATTGGTGTAACCATGGCAACCACTAACTCCATTAGCGGCTAATGCTCCGAGCTAAACCAATAGAGGGGCTAGTGTCGCCCTGTCCCGTGGGAGATGCATCACATTACTACCCTTTCTTTTCTTTTTTTTTTCTTCTATTGCTATGATATTATGAATATTTTTATTCTAACATATTTTTATAACTAGCATGTTTGCACTGTGTTAGCAGAGCATTAGCAGGGTGTTAGCATTGCAACAGTGTATTGGCGGTGTGTTAGCAATGCATTGTGTTAGCGCTGTAGTGTTGTGTTCGTGCTGTAGCAGTGTTTTAGCATTGTTTAGTTTAGCACTGTAGCAGTGTTTTAGCATTGTTTAGTTTAGCAGTGTTTTAGCATTGTTTAGTTTTGTGCTGTAGTAGTGTTTTATTATTATCAGCAGTATGTTAGCGCTGCGTTAGCGCTGTGTTATGTAACAGGTCTGGTTGCTAGCAGGGCGCGGGGCTTTGTGTCACTGGCAGCTTAACGAGGGGGCTCCAGCACAATGCATGCTGGGAGCCCGGTAACCATGGAGACCTCCGGTTCTGTCCGAAGAATGTAGAGTGAGAACTGTGTAACTAAGAAACAAAAAACTGTGGGTGTTGGTTGGAGTGTGTGTGTGTTTTTCTCTCTCTGTCTCTCTGTATTCTCCTCCTCTTACTCCTCTCCTGCTTTTAAATTTTAAATAATTAAATAACAATGTTAACATGGTAAAGACAGTACACCATAAAACCCAACGAGTGTATACAAAGTAAGCGTAGCGTCTACACATCTGTTGATAGCGAATGATAAAATAAACATCTGTTGTTCGTCGCTGCGTCTACCGGCTGCATCGGAGGACATGAATCCAGTAAAACACACACCAGTACCACCAGCTCCAGTACCACCAGTGTGTGTCCCCTCTCCTCTCTCAACTCTCTGCTATCCTCTCATCCTCCTACCTCTCTTCTCTCTCCTCTCCTCTCTTCCCTCTTCTCTCCTTTCCTCTACCCCTCCTCTCCTCTCACCTTTCCTCCTCTTTCCTTCTCTTCCCCTCCTCTCCCCGCTTCTCCCTCTCCTTTCCTCTCTTCTCCTCCTCCTCCTCCTCCTCCTCCTTCTCCTCCACCTTTCCTTCTCCTCTCTCTTCTCCTCTTCATCTCCCTTTCTCTTTCCTTCTCTCCTCACTCCTTTCCTCTTCTCTCTTCTTCCCTCCTCTCCTCTCTTCTTCTCTCCCTCCTTTCCTCTCTCCTTTGCTCCTCTCCCTCTCTTCTCTAGTTATTAATATTAAACCGAAATGTGTTTGCCAGATTATTTCTATGTGAGTGCACATGGATACTTGCACACTCATTCTCTCGCTCTCGCTCTCGCTCTCGCTCTCTCTCTCTCTGATGTGAGGAATGCATAGAACCTTCATTCAGGATGTAGGTTGTGTGTGTGTGTCACCTTGGACTGTCATGATCCTGTTTCATTGGTACCGCAGTCATACAGTGGTTCTGCAGTCAAACAGGCCTACTGCAGTAATACAGAAGTACTGCAGTCATACAGTAATTATTATTATTTTTTTTTAAATAAAGCAGCTGATCCTGGTCTAGATCTGCCCTGGTCCTGGTCTAGATTGGTCTGGTCCGGTCCTGGTCTAGATCTCATCTAGATTAGTCTGGTCTGGTCTGGTCCTGGTCTAGATCTGCTCTGGTCCTGGTCTAGATCTGGTCTAGATTGGTCTGGTCCAGTCCTGGTCTAGATCTCGTCTAGATTAGTCTGGTCTGGTCCTGGTCTAGATTAGTCTGGTCTGGTCCTGGTCTAGATCTGCTCTGGTCCTGGTCTAGATCTGGTCTAGATTGGTCTGCCCTGATCTAGATCTGCCCTGTCCTGGTCTAGATCTAAGAACTGGTCAGGTCCAGGTCTAGATCTGGTCTAGATTTAGTCTGGTCTAGATCTGGTGTGGTCCTGGTCCAGACCTGGTCTGGTTCTTCTCTCCAGTAAATGAGGTCATGTTTTGTTCCCACATGGATTTCTCTTGGCTGTTTCCTGTGGTTGGGCCCCATCTATCACAGCTGCTTCCTGTTTGAGTGAAAGCTCAGGTCCGGTGCCCGGTGATGTGATGTGTTGTTTCCCACCTGCCCGAGGGGAGATGTCTCCATGTAGCCGAGCCGCGTCTAAAGCCTACCGTGTTGCTTATCGGTACCTGTGTGTTAGGAACAGGTGTGTGATCGGTATGTCCTGTTTTAAGGTCACCTGACATCCCATAGCAACATTCAACACCGTTTCCAGCTTCCTATCTGTCAACCCTTAAGTTCAACGTTGTCCTTTTACAGCAGTATTTACACTCTGAGGACATCAGCATTACTGACGCTTGTGAGGACCCCGGCATTCGTGATGCTTGTGAGGACACTAGCATTAGTGATGCTTTCATGCGGTTGTCGGGTCCCACAGACACACTGGGCTTCTGTGTTGTGTCCCGAGATACGAAACCTTAGGAAGCACATCTCACAACACATTCTCATGTGCTCCTCAGAGGATGTGTTATAAATCGAGTTAATACTATACATAACATAACATTTATTTATGCAAACCCTCTCTCTGTTTATGTCCCTCTGTCTGTGTGTGTGTCAGGCGGACCACCAGCCATCCAACCAACCATCCAGGGCGCCCAGGGTGTCCTCAGAAAGCGGTGTCCAGCAGGAGCGGCAGCGAGCCGGGCAGGACAGCGAGGTGACGGTGTGGGCGGGGTCGCAGCGAGTCCAGCAGGATGACGACGACGGTGGAGCCCATGGAGGTCCAGCAGCAGCAGCAGTATGGCGACGGTGGTGTCAACAACCGCTGGGACGCAGATGACTGGGACAACGAGAACAGCTCAGCGCGCCTCTTCGAGCGCTCGCGCATCAAGGCCCTCGCAGGTGAGCGTGATGCTAGCATGTTGCTAGTAGAGCTGTGAATCTTCACTGGCCTCACGATTCGATTCGATTACGATTCAGCTGTCCACGATTCGATTCGATTCTACGATGCATCTTGATGCATCTCGATGCAGCTCAATAACCACAACCTCTTTTTCAGAGCGCTTCTCACGTGTTTCTTCTAGCGCTTCCACATTCCTTCGTTGTGACGTCACACTAGCGCAGGGGTGGCCAACCAGTCAGAGACGAAGAGCCAATTTTTTTACTGTGTTCGTGCAAAGAGCCACATCATACACACATGAACATCTCCCCATCTCTTCCTCTCACACACACCACTGCCAGGGCAATAACATTTTCATAGTCTTATCTAGTTAATTCGGGGGTATCTAGTTAACCACCCCCCTCCATCAGAACCGTGAATTAACGGACCCACCCCCCCCCATCAGAACCAGCGAATTAACGGACCCGCCCCCCCCCGCCCCCCCCCAGAGACGCTGACTCGGAGCCCGTCGCGCGCCTCACGGTAGCGTCATTGCGCATCCTTGGCGCAACATCTGTGATAACGCGTTAACTTTGACAGCCCTAAAAAAAACACAAAATTCAATATGAACGTAAAGAGCCATGAAACCAGGCAAAGAGCCGCCATGCGGCTCGGGAGCCGCGGGTTGGCCAGGCCTGCACTAGCGTATCCCGTCTATTTCAATTATAAATTAATTTGAAACAATGGAGAGACATCGCGTCCTGGCATTGGCAGCAGCTCTCCACATGAGTGGTGCCTTCGAAAAGTGTTTTTGTGTAGTACAACTGGGTTGTCCATGACGGCCTGTATAAGGTTCTCCTCCGCCTTTGTTGACAATGTTGATATGTCCCGCCCCCTCCTCAATTTTGATTGGCTGACAAGAGACGTGACATTGATGAGCGCGACGCTTCTCCAAAAGTTGAACTATTTTCAACTCAGAGCACTGGGAGCAGAGCGACCAAAAGTGCTGAACTTCATAGGGTTTGCATTGAAAATAGCCGCTGCCAGCGCTTTTTTTTTTTTTTTACATCAACGTTAGTAGGCTATAATCGATTATGTTCTGTCACTGCATCGATGCAGAATCGTACATGTCCGCATCGCGATGCATCTTAGAATCGAGACATTTCCACACCCCTAGTTGCTAGCGTGATGCTAGCGTGTTGGCCAGGGTGTGTCAGGAGACCGTTGCTAGCGTGTGGCTAGCGTGTTGGCCAGGGTATCGCGAGACCATTGCTAGTGTGTGATTAGCATGTTGCCAGGGTGTCGCGAGACCGTTGCTAGCGCGTGGCTACTGTGTTGCTAGCGTGTTGGGCTGCTAGTGTGTGGCTAGCATGTTGTGACAAAACGTGCAGTCCAATTAAGTTCTCTCCCTTGGCTCTCTGTTGGCAGATTAAAGGAGGCCGTTTCACAGGATCAATCGTCTTTGCGGCCAGGTTAACGATGTGGATTAGGGATTAGCCACCCCGCTAACGTGCAAGGCTAATTGCCCCGACCTGTGTCTCTGTGTGTGTTCACCAGCCGCCTAACCAGCTCACCCTAATGACTCGAAGGGGAAACTGCCGCTTTTGGTCACTTCGATCAAGTTTACCTTTCCTGCGGTTTCCAGCGGCCCCCTCTCCCCCTGCAGAACCTCCCACTATTTTGCTCTGCTAGGTGATGCGAAACATCCAATGATGGCCTTCTCTGGTGGTCTGCATTTTGTGTGTGTGTGTAGCGTGTGTGCGCATCTGTAGCGTGTGCGGATGTGTACACACTCCAGTGGCTTCCTGTCCCGTTTTTCGGAAAAATAATAAATAACTAATAATAATAATAATAAATAATTCACCAGAGCTTAAATATGCAAGAGAGTGTGTTCACACACACACACACGCATACATGTTGCGTGTGAACACATACGTACACAGAGGGCGTGTTGAGCATAAGAGTCTGTCTGTTTCATCATCACAGCATGTATTTTACGATGCAAATGTATTTGTATAAAGGCTGATACATACTCTCTCCCAGGGCTGCGAGAAAAGAATGACGTCATTTTTCTTCTCACAGCCCTGGTTCGGGTGTTCTCGCAGCTTGTTCTCGCCACATCATCCGGGCCGAACATTTTTCTCGTGTCGTGTCCGAGAACTATTGTGTGATTGGTCAATTTGAAGTGGGCGTGGTTAATGCGCTTTCCGCCGGCGCGGAAGTTTGTACAGGAACGGATAGTTTTGAGGATCAGCTGGCCGAGGCGGTGAGGAAGTATGAAATGTCCTGGCCAGAATGAACTTTGTTCAATTTCTCTGTTCTTGCGGAGTATGTATCAGCCTTAAGACTTGTACTACGATGTGTACTCTGACCGTCTGTCTTTCTGTCTGTCTCTGTCTCTGACCGTCTGTCTTTCTGTCTGTCTCTGTGTTTCTCTGTTGCCTGGACAACAGATACTTCTGCTAATACTGCAGGAGTATTGTAGTACTATCAGTATGTTGTACTCTTCTACCCCCTGTGGTTAAAACTGCTACCTTGTTCTTACGAAGCAGGTAACCAGATATCAGTGAATTGAAGTGTGTGTGTGTGTGTGTGTGTGTGTGTGTGTGTGTGTGTGTGTGTGTGTGTGTGTGTGTGTGTGTGTGTGTGTGTGTGTGTGTGTGTGTGTGTGTGTGTGTGTGTGTGTGTGTGTGTGTGTCTTCGTTCATACGATACAGCTTGAGAAATCTAAAACCTCAGATCACCATGGTAACCCAGCAATATCTCCTTACAGTGAGGCGGACACAAGGAGTGTGTTGGTGTGGGCGACCAAGAAGCTTAGCGAGAGAGAGAAATATTCTAGCTAGTCTTCAGATGCAGCAAGAGAGAGAAAATATATTTGTCTTCAGTAGCGAGGGGTAGAGCAGCCATGTTGGTGCAGGGCTTTGTGTTCAGAGCCCGGCCGGTATCCATGGTAACGTGGGCCGCGGAAGGTCCCGGAACCCACCCGCTGCACCGTGACCTCTGACCCCCCCCCCCCCCCCCCCACACTTCACATCCACCACATCACAAGTTAAGATGCTGTTGTTGTTGTTGTTGTTGTTGTGATGAGACGTCTATAGTCTTTACCCTCTCGCCGATCATCTGATCGCTGCCAGAGACTCCGGCGTGGCCATGACAACCAGATCAATGGACCCATTATGTTGATTCATAGCGTAGCTCACCATGAGCACAGCATGTTCTGTACAGTACGTCCCTTTGAGCTCAGAGTTCTCACAAGAGTAAAGACTCCTCAATGGCGTGAAACACGCAGAAGGTAAAGCTAGCTTCCTGGACAACAACTACAAAAAGCGGCACCCGGCCAGTTGGTCTGGGAGCATCTGTCCACAGCTGGAGGGGTTTACTGAGGATCCAGGTCCGATTGGGGCCCCCCTCCGGCCCCCCCCACAGAGGGGTCTACGTTACGTTGGCCCTAACACCTCCACGCATGCTGCTCCTAGAACCGCTCCCAGAACTAGAGACCAGCTGGCTTAGATGTTCCAGGAGGACTCCCCCCCCCCCCCCCCCCAGACCATCCTGAGCTTCTGGACCCCTGTGCCGAGCTCAAACCTGGCTCCAGATCACCTTGTAGTGTTTCCGTAGAGCTCAATATGGACTCCATTAATCCATCCCCCTATCAGCTGGGGCCAGGAACTCTATATATGGGCGTCATAATGGATGTGTGAGTAAGACTGGCCGTCCATAATGGATGCGCTTTGCAGGGCCGTTGGAGATGGACGGAAGCTTTAAAAAGACCCACTTAGCGAGGCTAGCCGCGCCGCAAACAACTGAACCCACCGGTCAATACACACACACACACACACACACACACACACACACACACACAGAGACTCACAGAATCTGACATTCTCTGCATTCCTCCATCTGCTCCTAAAGACAGGAAGTGAAACCTCACCCCCACCCAGAGCGGGGTCATGGTTCAGATGTCTTCTGGGTGCTGTGGTGGTTGGCAGACCGTGGAGACCAGCTGGAGGAGTCCCAGCGTGTGATGATCTGCTGGCCGTGGGGGCGCCCGGTGCTGTGGGCTCCCCTCAGACCCGGTCAGCGCATGCTAATGAGAGCTCTGTGACTTGACTTGAGCTGGATCCAACGACATGGAGAGAGGGGGAGACGGGAGAGACACGAGGGAAGTGCCAGAGAGGGGGAGAGAGAATGACAGAGATGTAAAAAGGGAGGGAGGGAGGGGGGTGGGTGAGGGGGGATGTGAAATGTGGCAGACTGGTGTCACATGGTGGCCCAGCATGTCATCAGCCCTCATGGCGAACACAACAGGACACACAACAAGACACACAGCCTGATACACAACAAGACACACAACCAGTGGTGAGGAGCAGGAGGGTGGGAAAGGAGAGGTTAAGGAGGAGGAGGAGCAGGACAGTGAGGGGGAGGAAGTGAAGGAGGGTGAGGGGGAGGGAGGGTGAGGAAGAGCAGGAGTGTGAGAAAGGGGAGGAGGTGGTTGAGGAGGAGTGTGGTGAGGATGCGCAGGGCGTGGACCAGGCGGGCTGCAGGGTGGGCTGTGGTCTGGCCGGATGAATGGGTGGATGAATGAAGCAGACCAGAGCAGCCTGGGGGGCCGGACCACGAGGTGAGCTCATGATGGAGAGCAGGGAGGTGCTACTGGACATGTGAGGAGATGTCGGATGGCCAGGATGGAAGATCAGCACTTGATGTGGATGAGAAGGCCTTGGATCTGTCTGGTTCCTACTGGCTCTGAGTGGATGAGAAGGCCTTGGATCTGTCTGGTTCCTACTGGTTTTGAGTTGGACGAGAGGGCCTTGGTTGAATCTGGTTCCTACTGGATCAAGGGGTTCAAAGTGGACAAGAGGACCTTGGTTCTAAGTGGATGTAACTGGTTTCTCAATCAGTGTTGCTTCCTTGACCTCTGACCTCTTGTCATTCTCACCATTCTGGAAAACAATAGAAAGTGCGTATGTGTATGTGACAGCTAGCGCAAACAGGATGTTTTTGCAGGAAATAGGAGTTTTTGTAAAAAGCTTCTATAATATTCTAACATATCTGATTGGTACAGCGTCTGTCTCTCTCTCTCTCTCTCGCTCCTTCTCTCGCTCTCTCTCTTTGTCTATTTCTCTGTTTCCCTTTCTTTCCCTCCTCCCACTCCCCGCCCATTATGCTAATGAGCAACGGTGGTGAGCGGGGTTGTGATTGGCTGGCAGCGCTGTGGCCCCTCCCCCATCCTCTGGGGCAGACTGAAAGGTGTGATCTTTTTTAAACGCTGCTCAGCCGCTAAACGACTAGACCTCCTCCTCCACCTCCTCCCCCTCCTCCTCCTCCTTCTCTCTCTTCACCACATGGAACCCGTCACCCTGCAGCCTCAAGATGGGAGGATGGGGGACTAGATGAGTGTCGGAGGTGTGGATGGATAGAATGCTGAGCTGTCAGCAGACAGAGAGAGAGAGAGAAGAGAGAGAGATGCTGAGTCTGCAGTAAGACTGCTACGGTCACCCGAGAGAGAGAGAGAGAGAGAGAGAGAGAGAGAGAGAGAGAGAGAGAGAGAGAGAGAGAGAGAGAGAGACAGATCACTGTTGTGTTCCTATATCTCTCGCCCCCCCTCCCCCTGCGGTTGGGCCAGCCCGGACGAAAGGCTCTTGGTCCTGTGAAGGCGCGCCTCTTCTGCTGTGAGGACCCACTATGGAGCTACAGAGTCCCCTCTCCCCCGGACCCCTCTCCCCCGGACCACTCTCCCCCACGCTGGACTACCCGGGCCCCCTGTCTCCCTCCAGCCTGGGCCCCTCTCCGGCCCACAGCCCCAGCAGGAGCCCCAGCAGGAGCCCCCTCCGCGGGCCCAGCCCCAATCCCGGGACCCCTGGCTTCTCCCAGGCTGTCTTCAACTACAACCAGCTGGAGGGCCGCTTCAAACAGCTGCAAGGTAGGAGAGGAAGACAGGGAGAGAGAGAGGGTTGAGATCCTCCTCTATCTGTTCCAGGGGTCTGGTCTGGAGCAGAGAACGGTGGGATCTGAACCCATGACCATGGGTCATGGGTCAGACCTGACCACCTGATGGAAGATCACACCCAGCGTTGTTTGCCTTGCGCCTCAACTTTAATCTTCAGCTTCTTTCTGAAGACAGCCTTGTCCTGAAGGTCTAAGGATATTTACCATGGTCTGAAATGGCTGCTAGTTTATCACGACTAATGTTAGAAACTGTTGTAGAAGTTATCAAAATGGTCTTCTAAGAGGTTATCTCGTATCAATGAGCTGCTGCTCTTCTTCTCCTCCTTCGTCTTCTCGTTTCAATGTTTCCGAGGAGAAGTTTATCCAGTTGAGGGAGTTTCAGCTCGGAGTAAAATTGTGAATCGAGACCTCGAGGAACTCGGCTCGCTCACGATCTCCACGTCTGTTTTGTGTCATCCGCTTCAGACAACACCACTATTGTTGGATCCCTCTTCAACATTAGGAAACACTTGTGTATACTGTTGGGTATGTTCCAGCCCGTAGAGAACAACCATCTTGTGCTGTTGGACATGCTTAAGATGGTACGAAGTAGAGAGCATTGGTCTCTGAATCTCTAGTGGTAGTTTGTTTCTTTGTTTCTTCCTCTTTACTGTTATTTTAGTGTTTTAAAACGTTAGACACTAGTCTGCCTCTACCCTGTAGACCCCTGTAAGACCTGAAGCATCTCACACCCCTCCCTGGTTCTCTGAGACCACCTCCATGAAACACTGCAGTGTGTTTTCTGAAGAAATACTAGTACATACACCTGGACAGTGGACAGTCCAGGAGAGACAGGGGAGAGACCAAGAGAGACCGTAGATAGGAGAGACCAGAGACCGTAGAGGCCGGGAGAGGGGAGAGACCGGTGGTGATGTTGGAGACCAGCAGAGAGGAGAGGCCAGGAGAGATCAGTCCAGACTTTGGTTCTGTGACAAATAAACGTCTTAATTCAAAACAGACAGTCTGCTTCCATGGTAACATGACAAGAAGGCCAGCTTTCATGGCATTGCATGTTGCTGATACAGTTTGTAGGTCAGAGGTCAGGGGTCAACAGCTGTTGGCTTTGCTTTGTGTTTATCATTTTCAGTCAGTTTGGTAGTCTGGACTACAATTTCAACCAGCATGTGGATTAACATTTGCGAATACTTGTTAAAGTTAAATGAGGGCTAATGGAGATTGGGTAGCTAGCTAATCACATTAGCTCATGTGCTAATATGGGCGCTAATACCACGAATAGCCGCACAGAGTGTAACAGATTAGTGTAGAATTATTTAATATCCACATAGCTGCCATGTGGTGCTGGGTGTGTGGTGCCAAATATCAGCTGGGTGACTGGGTGCCTGACTGAGGGGTGAATGCGGTTGAATGTGAGCGAGCGTTTCCAGGGCAGGACACCCGAGGGTGGTTATTGTTTATTCGACACATTGCACATTGTGTTGCGTTGTGGGTCTGCGGTGGCTTCGTTTGCTTGTTTGGGTGTGGAACCCTGGGTGTTGTAGTTCTTTATGCCATAGGGTCCAATGGAAGGAACGACATGGAGTCCGTTCTCGAAACCTGTACAATAGAACGCGAAATTGTATGTTATGAGAGATGAATGAAGTACTCGGTGGCCTGTGAGGCGATGCGATGCGATGAAGGTGTGTTTCAACGGAGCCCGTGGTGGTGAAGGTGTTGGTGTTGCTTCTGGGAGTTGTAGTTCTTAGTGGCTATAGTCGCTCCACTCAAAGAAGAAGAAGTAATTTGCTAAGAGGAAGGAGGGGAAGATGAAAGGACGGGCCGAGAAACGAGAGAAGAGGCCAGCAACAGACGCTGAGCAGGAACTCCTGAAACATTGATGATGTACAGGAGGAGGAGGAGGAGGAGGAGGGGGGGGGGGCGGGGTGGGTGAAGGGGCATAAAATAGAAAGGGGAAGCTGTGATGTAAACACCTACAAAGTGAATGTGTTTTCATGCACACACGCACGCACACAGACACACACACACACACACTCTGAGCTTTGGCACACTGCTCCTGATTGGCTGTTTTACGACAATGACTGGATAGGGGTGGGAGAGGGAGAGGGGTGGGGGGGAGACGGGCTGGGGGGGGCTGCTGCCATATTGTTTAATGGTCTTTGTTTGAAGCTGTGAGCTCTGGGGGGGCGGGGCTTGTTGTTACATCATCTGTCTGGAGGTCAACCCTCTTTAGGGGAGAGATTCTCATAGTGTGTAACATTATATAGTGTATATAAAATAAATTATACTTTATACTACATTATTTACTGTGATTATACAGAACAAACAATACTATATCGACAAAATGGCATATATTACAGCCAAAACCAACATTAACTGATCAACAGTAATTGATTGATGATTTGAGATTAGTGTCATCACATGGAAAATGACCTACATGTAACCTGAAGCCTCCAGGGCAGACCGCAGGGTGAGATCATGGTTGGGTGGGACAGTTGGGTTAGCTACACGGATCTGTATGCTACAGTTGGGTTAGCTAAACTGATTTTGTGATACCAAATGGCTTTTTTTTTTTGTAAAACCGGTTTGAAACCATGTCGCGGTTCTCTAGTTCTAAAACCTGAAGCCTTCTAGGGAAAGTCCACTATGCGGTCCCCAGTGCAGTCTGTCCCGAAAAAAAAAAATCATTATTGCCTGTAGTTTATTAACCAAATCCGCCATTGGCTATAAACAGGCCACTCTGCACTACACTACAGAAGCTACCAAATAGTTTATTATTAATGCTCTTCCTCTATATGACAACAGGATCTCCCCTTGGCCAGCCTCCCCGCCCCCCATCTCTTCTAGCAGCCTCAGTGTTTATTCATCACCAGGCGACACCCCTCGGCATTCTAAACCGGGTTCCCAACCACCGACCCGGGGCCCTGGCTCCAAGCCACTCGCTCCTGGTCCTCCTGATAGCCCATTGGGCCGCTTCAGTCCAGCGGGCCACTTGTGGACTGTAGTGGCCCACAAGTGGCCCGCTGAACTGAATCAGAGGCTGCTTCAAGGCAAGTTTATTTATTTAGTACAGCACCATTCACTTTTACAGAGAAGTGTAAAATACAGGAAATATATGTAAACTAAAAAAGATGCAGCTGTACATTGCATTAATTATAAGCTGGGGCAAACGGCTTTGATTCAAAGGAATAACGGGTTGAGGCAGACCTTGCATGTTCTGCAAGTTTGTTCCAGATCTGTGGTGTATAAAAACTAAAAGGTGCTTCACCGTGATTGGTTGTAACCCTGGAAACAGTGAGCAGGCCTGTCCCCGATGACCTGAGAGCTCTAGTGGGCTCATATCACTCAAGCAGATCAGAGACCTTGACCTGGACAATAGTGTCATTTGGGTTAGTTTGGATTGGTTGGGGTTAGATCGGGAAGAAATACCAAAATCAGGTCTAACCAGCCCTCTCTGGACTCCCTGACTCCATACTTAAGCTCACCTAGGTCCTCCAGGTGAGTCCTGAGCCGAGGCCAAGCCTTCCTCATGTTTTCAATCGGTGTTGGAGCTCCGCCCTGACCTCATGAGGCCAAAATGAGGCCAACATTTTAAGACCAATACAATTAGGGGCACATTGACTGCACGGGACCGACCAGGCGCCCAACTGTATCAGATGCTCCATTGTTTTTTTTTTTTTTGTCTGTCTGCCAGCTTGGCCAGGAGCATGTAGTCCACGCAGAGACGAGATATGGGCCTCTGGTTATTTAACTTCACAAAGCTCCCTTTTTTTCAGGCGAGATAGCTGGAATGGCTGGCAATGAGTCACACTACTCTGGGGCCAATGGCGTAGGTTCTGGGCAAAGCTGCTCAGCCATCTTGTTTGGTTGGATGAGCTCGTGTCCACCAACCTTCGTTCTCCTCTCCAGACTGAAGACGTATTTAGTCTTGGTGTCCGTCAGGGCTTCACTCTGGAAGTCCTGTCAAGGAGGACTGCTGGAGCAAGAAATTACTTTGGGAGTATTTTATATTCACTCTGTCTCAAGCTTCAAGGTCTTGCAGTGAGTGTGTGCTGTGGACAGAGGTGTCTCATTGTTATTCCTTTCCACCACTGACCCAAAGAGCCACAATATTTGCGCCCAAGTTGTGAAGTGATAAAACTAAATAAACGAAAACAATCTGTAAAATTGACTTCACACAACAGAGAAATGTACTAAAGCCAGTAGAACAAGCAGGTCTCAGGCATGCAGTTTGAAAATACTCAATATAAAGTGTAATCTGGCTCAGGAAACCTTATTGTCTTTAGTGCTGTGTTTAGTTATTGTTCAACCAACGTGCGTCTCCTGCAACCTTGAGACATGAGGCAGCTTGAGGTTCAGGATTTGTATTAAGACCTTTGTTCTCAGTGCCGTTTAAATGAATAACTGATCTGGTCATTTGTCTGAAAGTCTTCCAGTTTTACAGTTAACTGCTCCAGTCTGGTTAGGAACAGAACCGCTCCAGACTAGTTAACTGCTCCAGTCTGGTTAGGAACAGAACTGGTCCAGACTAGTTAACTGCTCCTATCCGATTAGGAACAGAACCGCTCCAGACTAGTTAACTGCTCCGCTCTGATTACGTACAGAAGTGCAGCAACAACAGCAGAACTCCAGTTCTGGTAAAAGACCATAACTCTTTCAATGGGGGCAGGTATGCTAATGGCCATCACATTCAACACTTGAAACTCAGCTCTCACCACCATATGCCTTCACAGACACGTTCTACTTTCAAAGCCCTCCGAAACAGAACGTTCCTCCTCCTCCTCACGTCTCTGGCTCCCTGCAGTCCGCAGAGGAACACAACGGAACTAACATCTGTTTTTATTGACTGTTATTTCCATAAATATGCAGAAGATGGTACTCACGCCGCAGAGAATGCCAGAACAATGGCCACGCATTCTGTGTGTGTGTGTGTGTGTGTGTGTGTGTGTGTGTGTGTGTGTGTGTGTGTGTGTGTGTGTGTGTGTGTGTGTGTGTGTGTGTGTGTGTGTGTGTGTGTGTGTGTGTGTGTGTGTGTGTGTGTGTGTGTGTGTGTGTGTGTGTGCGGTAGGATGAAAGGGGGTCTTTGATAAGGAGAGCTCTACTGAGCATGCTCACTAGTAGCCACTGCACTGCGTACTTACTGAGGGAAAGTATTTATCTTTCATCTTACTACGAGATAGATCAGTACGGGTTGAGGGTTAGAGTTAGGCTATGATACACTGGACCTGGTAAGGTTATGGGTTAGAGTTAGATAGTAGCGTCTGCCAAATGCCCTAAATGTAGATGTGTTAGTGATAGGGTTTGTTAGGCTATAAGATATCTCAGTTAAGTGAATTTATTTGGCCGATGTGGTCTCTCCACAGCAGTTGGCGTAAAGCAAAGATTGAAGTGACTTGCCTGCTTGGGCCACTGAATATATACCATGTACCATGTATGTAGGGAACAGTTTACTCCAGACTGTTGATGCAGAGAGTTGATGCAGAAGTCTCTGGGTTTAGCAGGAAGGTTTGGTAGCTTCTAGGGGTGTGTCATATTAGGAGATGACACATTTTGGGTCCCAAAGGGATGCAGCTGAGTGATGACACACTCCACTGCGTGAGGAGGGGAAACCCTGAAACGCTCTGGAGGTCACAGGGGTGTCTCTCACACACACACACACACACACACACACACACACACACACACACACACACACACACACACACACACACACACACACACACACACACACACACACACACACACACACACACACACACACACACACACACACACACACACACAGAGAGAGTTTAGAACCACAAGATGTTAGTGACACACTCACACTTGTTTCTGGTGTGGTGTGTGTGTGACGCTGGTGGCCCGAGTGTGTGAGTTAGTGTCACTTACATGTTAATTAACACCACACACGCACTC
The DNA here is from genome assembly GCA_002895965.2 of Coryphaenoides rupestris. Lineage (NCBI taxonomy): Eukaryota > Metazoa > Chordata > Actinopteri > Gadiformes > Macrouridae > Coryphaenoides > Coryphaenoides rupestris. Next base: position 300,226 of record PIJE02000071.1, on the reverse strand, counting down.
TCTAAACTACTGAGCTGTCCCAACTTACGTTTTATTACATGACACGATGTGGTCAAGCACATCTGTTATGGGCGCTGCCATTGGCTGAGATCTTTGCAACCGGCCAACCCAAACGATCGATATTTGGCACATATTTGAGAGGCAGGAATTGAATGGCCGCCTCGCTGTAGTCTACGGCCAAAACCCATTTTATATTGAGCTCTTAATAACTTTTTCATGAAATGAAACTGTCCAAGGGGACCTCTCAAAGTGCATAGTATTGCATGTATTGGTTTTGTATTGTGGGAATGAAAACCTGTTGTTTCTTGGTTGAGACCAGTTAACAACTGGTTTGGAACTAGTTGTGACAGCTTATAACTTGTTTGTAACTAGTTGTGACAGGTACTAACTGGTTGTGACTGTTATAACTGGTTATGTTGTATGTTATGTTGTTGTGTTCTACATTATGATGTCTTCTTGTGTTGAACTGAGCTGGTTAGGAACTGGTTAGTAAGTGTTTAGAAATGATTGTGGTTATAACTGGTTGTGACTAGTTCTAATTGGTTGTGACTGGTTACAACTGGTTGTGACGGGTTATAACTTGTTAGGACTGGTTGTGACTGGTTTAAGTGGTTGTAACTAGTTTTGACTGGTTACAACTGGCTGGGACTGGTTGGCACTGGTTATATGTGGTTGTGACTAGTTATAAATAGTTGTAACTAGTGGTGACTGGTTGTAACTGGTTGGGACTGGTTGACGTTGCCGTGGTCATGGAGGAGTTCCCGCCTGTCTGGAGGTTGTCGTGGTAACAGGAGCGTCTCAGAGGGCATAGGGGGAAGTCCTGCGGGAGATGAGGAATGCCAGAAACATGTTTTTATAAAGTTTCTCTCTCTCTCTCTCTCTCTCACACTCTCTCTCTCTCTTTCTGTCTCTCTAATAAAAGACAGATGGTCATCGAATCTCTATTTGCAATGTCTGCACAGCCAACAGAATACACACACACACACACACACACACACACACACACACACACACACACACACACACACACACACTCCTGTCTTCATAGTTCCAGGCTTTGTGTTGTGTGCTATGTTGTATTTTGTGTTATGTTGTTGTTGTTGGATGTTGTCAGCTGATCTCTGCTGTAAAGCTCCTGATGGTACACGTCTTCATCCTCATCTTCCTCACCCTCCTTTTACCGTTCAAAGTAAAGAATCTTTCGAGAGAGAGAGAGCGCGAGAGGGGTCATATGACGGTCACTGTGTGTGTGTGTGTGTGTGTGTGTGTGTGTGTGTGTGTGTGTGTGTGTGTGTGTGTGTGTGTGTGTGTGTGTGTGTGTGTGTGTGTGTGTGTGTGTGTGTGTGTGTGTGTGTGTGTGACGCAGTCTGTTTCTTTAAGATAGAATACTTGTTGGAAGTCAGTTCTGATATTTTGTCAGTGCAACCTTGACTCCCCACTCAGACTTGTGTCAGACTCCAGCTGTGTGAGTGTGTATGGTGAGTGTGTGTGTACGGTGAGAGGGTTTCATTGAAAGCAATTAATTATCACATGATAAGCAGGCGCTGAACATTCCGTCGTGTGTGTGTGTGTGTGTGTGTGCGCGCATGTGTATGTGTGTCTCTCTCCCTATGCAGCCTAACAATGCGTTCTATTCTGAACTGTTTGTGTTTAGTTGGCAGTTTAATCTCTCTATCAGACAAACTGAACTCCACCCAGACGTACGCGCACATGCACACACACACACAGGTCCTCGCTGTGGACTCAGCAGGATGGGTAATCGAATCTGAGAGAAGGAGAGAGAGAAAGACTGGAGACCATGGCTGCGTTCCAAATCACTTTTCCTAATGCTCGTTCACTGGCGCTTCCAGCACACAAGCAGTAGGAGTTAGTAGTCGAGTGGGAGGAGGGGAGTTAGTTGAACCTAAATTATAGTCGCTGTGGGTTGGGTTGTGGTGAAACAAAGATGACCTCATCCTCACGGCCCTCACACAGAGGTCAAAGGGCGCGCACCCTTACAAACGGTGCGTCACGGCAACTAGACTATAAGTTCCACTTTGGCGGTGGAGTGGTATAGGGGACAACATCTGGAGATTTAGGCGGTGAGCGCGAGTCGATCACTAGAAGGACTATTGGAATGCAGCCCTGGGTGGGGGGGAGGGACGCGACCCTTATATATACACACACACACACACACACACACACACACACACACACACACACACACACACATACTTTGTCTGAAGTGTTTCCTGAAAGATGTTGACATAAGTTTTTGAGCATACGTGATTCCTCTTTGTATACTTGAGTGTGTGTGTTTGTGTGTGTGTGTGCTTGTGTGTATTTTAGTGTGTTTTTTTTTCTTTCTGTGAATCCTTAAACTCCATTGTTTCTTGGAGGGATAGTGTGTGTATGGGAGAGGTTTCCTGTGTCTGTCTGAAAATGCACACACGTCACACACACACACACCTGTCATGTGCAGGAAATACCGTTTGAGAGCATCTGAAGAGGTCCCAAGTCGCAACACTTCCGCCGTCTCCCGCGGGACCGTTTTGTCGGGGAAGAATACGTACGGCCGTCAGCGTCAGGATGTGTGTTGATCCTGTTTGAATTCATTTAAAAGGTGATTGTGCGCGTCAAGAAAAAAGCTAAGCACTTTGTCGTAAAGCGGCAAAGCAGCGTTTAGTTTTGTATGCGTCTCTCGTCTAAGCACAACATAAATGGTAAATGGATTGCGTTTATATAACGCTTTTATCCAAAGCCCTTTACAGTTGCCTCACATTCACTCATTCATACACCGACGGCGGTGCCAACCATGCAAGGTAACAACCAACACGTCAGGAGCAGTTAGGGTTAGGTGGCGTCTTGCTCAGGGACACCTCGACACTTAGCTAGGCGGAGCCCGGGGATCGAACCGGCAACCGGAACCGTTCTTACCTCCTGAGCTACTGCCGCCCTGCAAAATTACAAAATATACATAAAAAAGGTGAAATTAAAAGTGCGCGTGCTCTTGACTTTCATAACTTTGTCACGTCCATTGCTCTTACTATCGCACACGGATTCATGCATGGAGGGTGACAGAGAACCACCAGGGTTAAAGAACCCAGAAGCACGTTTTTATAAGCTGCTTGTACCGAAGGCCACGCCCACTGGCGGGGAACACGTTCAGTGCCACATCATGCAGCCAGGAGCTGAGAGCATGCCTTTATAGCTAAAAACATGAGATTTAAGCATGTCAAGGGATTCTTCTAGCACCCCATGTCGAGCAGAGAGGTGAAGCTATATTGACAAACTCAATATTGACATTCTACCTCAGCGTTCCTTCTCCTTGCCTCCTGACCACTACTTCTTGGAGAGATTATCCCACTGAATGGCCAGGAGTGAAATACTTTGATATTTATTTCATTTATTTGATCGAATCGCCACCAGGTGTGATCATCGTGGAGCCTAGCAGAGCAGATCAAAACCAGGCCTCGCGTTGCGTAGCTCTAGATCTGCAGCCGCTACGGCTGGGTGCCAAGCGAAAGGCAGCCGTCTGCCCTGCAATGTGGGATCTTGACCAGTGAGGGACATGTCCACGCTGCCTTCAAAACCCGTCGAGGAGGAGGATGAAGAGGATGAAGAGGATGAAGAGGATGGACTCAAGAAGGACCTCAACACTCAACAGGCAGTATTTTTAGTAAATATTCGTTTGGGGACACGACTTGATGCCTCCCTGCCCCCGGAGGCTGCCTTTTAATAGGCAGCATCTCAGCCATTTGGGCTACCGCCTACAGTCTGTCCGGCCACATTAGCCACAGTTTTCCCCATTCTTCCCACTGATGTCCACTTCTGTCTTCTTGGCGGCTCTGTGATTCCCTTCAGCAGCTTATAAAAGCTTAGTTCTGGGTTCTCAGCCCGGTTGGTTATACATCCCATGATTCCCACCACACAGCAGCTTTTAGCTATTTATCTGTTGTCTGAAGGACAAGGAGGCACCTTCACACGCAGTACAAAGTTAATTGTGTGTGTGTGTGTGTGTGTGTGTGTGTGTGTGTGTGTGTGTGTGTGTGTGTGTGTGAAGAATTCACCATCCAGATGCGGTCCTGAGTAGGGATGGGTACCGAGAACCGGTACCACTATGGAACCGGTTCCCGTACAACCGGTACTAACCGTACCGAATCAAAACGCATATTTCGGTGCCTCATTTCGGTGCCACGAGTTAAAATGCCATTTTAAATATCCACCGCATTTCAGACCGGGTATCCTTCTAGTGATTGCATAGATCGTCATACTGCGCGAAGATTTGATGCATTCATCTGATTGATAAAAACCCGACAATGCGCGCCTGCCCCCCCCCCCCACTCGCTGGACCTTATTAACTGTTATAAGACGCAGAAGCGCCTGGTCCTGTTCAACTTTACTTGAATGAGCGTAGAAAGACTGGACGTTTTGATCAAGATCACCAGCAATGAGTTGATAAGTGTGACTACAGTCCGTCTTGTGTGTGTGTGTGTGTGTGTAAGAAATCGCCGGCAACACACACACCAAGAAGACGGACTGTAGTCACGGTGATCAGCTCATTGCTGGTGATCTTGATCAAAACGTCCAGTCTTTCTACGCTCATTCAACGAAAGTTGACCAGGCGCTTCTGCGTCTTAATAAGGTCTAGCGACCACCGCCAGAATGTCGCATTTTCTTCACATTCTCCCGTCTATGATGATCTTTTGATGGTTTGTTTTTTTCCCACTGTAGAAACAACCACCGGCTCCTCTGTTCCATCAAAGTTATTCATTATTTCATTCAATGAATAATTTCGCTTAAAATCTCTTACGATATGTGTGTGTTGTCTCTGACAGGACTTTGACAGCTGTCACTAGGCTAGTGACGTCACGGGAATGGCGCGCTGTGATTGGCCGAGCGGATATATCTGAGTCTGCTGAAAATCTGTCGTGGCGTTTATCACAGTTTGGAAAGAAAGGGAATAATATAATAATATAATAATATAATAATATCATAATATAATAATATAATAATATAATGCAGAGAAACTAGCCGGTTGTCGCGTTTTGCAGAAACGATTCTTTTTTTTTTTGTTAATGGCGCTTATCGCGTTTTGGAATCAAACTCTTTAATAATTAATTCAATTTTGAATGTCCGTTCGTCCACCACTAACATTTTCGTCTCGTCTCGTCAACGAAAGTAAAAATAGATTTAGTCACAGTTTTTATTTTCAAAGATCCGTTTTCGTCACGTCAACGTCACGTCTTAGTCATGGGAAAAAGGTCGTTAACGCATATTTTTCGTCAAACATTTCGTTAACGAAATTAACACTGGTTGTTGTTTGCTCTTTTTAAAGAAGGTATCGGTTCTGGCACCGTTTTGGCACCGGTATCGTTTTAAAAGTATCGGTTTGGCACCGGTATCGGATAAATCTAAACGATACCCAACCCTAGTCCTGAGTGACACCTTGTGAGAGATAAATCGACCAATCAGCTTCCTGGCACGGGGCAGGATATTAATAATATTTTGTCAATATTCTTAAACACTGCTCTGTGTGTGTGTGCGCAGATGAGCGCGAGGCGGTGCAGAAGAAGACGTTCACCAAGTGGGTGAACTCCCACCTGTCGCGTGTGTCGTGCCGCATCACCGACCTGTACCTGGACCTCCGTGACGGACGGTCCCTCATCAAGCTGCTGGAGGTGCTGTCTGGGGAGCGCCTGGTGAGAGGCACAGACAAACATGCACACACACACACACGTATACACACACACATACACACACGTCTTCCTCTCCATACACACGCACCTGTCTTCCTCTCCATACACACACACACGTCTTCCTCTCCATACACACACACACACGTGTCTCTCTCCATACACACACACACGTCTCTCTCCATACACACACACGTCTCTCCATACACACACACACACGTCTCTCTCTCTCCATACACACACACACGCGTCTCTCTCTCTCTCTCCATACACACACATACACGTCTCTCTCTCTCCATACACACACATACACACGTCTCTCTCTCCATACACACACGTCTGTCTCTCCATACACACACACACGTGTCTCTCTCTCTCCATACACACACACACACACACACACACACACACACACACGTCTCTATCTCTCTCGCTCTTTCGCTCTCTCTCTCTCGCTCTTTCGCTCTCTCTCACTCTCACATCCTCACATCAAATGGGTCAAATGGGTCCTATTTAGTTTCTGGAGTTGAGCCTTCCCTTTGGCCTCTGAGCCCGACCTCCCGTTTACATTGTTCTGTGTGTTTGGGGCTGTGCTCGGAAACGCTGTCTGATTGTGTGCAACAGCGAATGCAGGATGTTTAAAGGTCTTGCTGATTGCTGTGTTGCATGGAGTGAGTGGCGAGGCTGTGTGTGTGCGTGTGTGTGTGTGTGTGTGTGTGTGTGTGTGACCCTAGTGTGGGCTGTTGTAACGGTCATGTTTTCCATTGTCTCACATGGCAGTATTATCTGGAGGAATATTCGTTTCCAACCCAGTATCCGTGCAAATCCGAAACTTGGATGTATACGCACACACACACACACACACACACACACACACACTGTAATCTGTTCAGTTGCCTCCGGCCCGCCAGCCGTAGTCATGGCAACAAAAGTACAGTGTTTTTATCTCCCTCCTCTCCCTCCTGCTGTGACTTTCTCTCTCTCGGCGTCAGCTCAGACAGGAAGTGCTTTGGTTCTGTGTTCCACTCTGCAGGGTCCTGACAGGGGGAGGGAGAGTGAATGTCAGGCTTGGATCCAGTTCTCAGCTAGAAGGGGAGGAGGGGGGAGGTTATAACTTTGAAAGTGGAACAAGACACTGTGGCAGCTCCCAGTAGAACCAGTAGTAGCAGACTGTGGTCGCACTGGACAGCTCCCAGTACAACCAGTAATAGCAGAATGTGGTTGCACTGGACAGCTCCCAGTACAACCAGTAATAGCAGACTTTGGGATGTACTGGTGCAGCTCCCAGTAGAACCAGTAACAGACTGTGGTTTTACTATCCAGCTCCCAGTAGAACCAGTAATAGCAGACTTTGGGTTGTACTGGGGAAGCTCCCAGTAGTACCAGTAGCAGACTGTTGTTGTAGTGGTGGGCAGCTCCCAGTAGAACCAGTAGCAGGCTGTTGTTGTACTGGTGGGCAGCTCCCAGTAGAACCAGTAGCAGACTGGGGTTTTACTATCCAGCTCCCAGTAGAACCAGTAGCAGCAGACTGTGGTTGTACTACTACCATATAAATCTAATGAACAACACCATGTTACCCTTCCCCCAGCCCAAGCCCACTAAGGGCCGCATGCGTATCCACTGCCTGGAGAACGTGGACAAGGCCCTGCAGTTCCTCAAGGAGCAGCGTGTTCACCTGGAGAACATGGGCTCCCACGACATCGTCGACGGCAACCACCGCCTCACCCTGGGCCTCATCTGGACCATCATCCTCCGCTTCCAGGTAGTTAGCAGTGTGTGTGTTCCAGGTTTGTGTACGAGGTACGTGTTTGTGTGTGTACCAGGTGTGTGTACCCGGTGTGTGTACCCGGTGTGCACCAGGTGTGTGTGTGTGTGTACCAGGTGTGTGTGTACCGTGTGTGTACCAGGTTCGTGTACGAGATGAGGTACGTGTTTGTGTGTGTACCAGGTGTGTGCGTGTGCACCAGGTGTGTGTACCCGGTGTGCACCAGGTGTGTGTGTGTGTGTGTGTGTGTGTACCAGATGTGTGTGTGTACCATGTGTGTGACACCTGGTTCCTGCCTCAGATCCAGGACATCAGTGTGGAGACGGAGGACAACAAGGAGAAGAGATCTGCTAAAGACGCTCTGCTGCTCTGGTGCCAGATGAAGAGCGCTGGGTCAGGAACACACTCCTAACATCACATATCATATTTAAGTGTTAATAGTAATATTCATAGTAATATTAGTCATAGTATTTTATTAATCATATATACGTTATCTATTTTGTCTCCAGGTACCCCAACGTCAACATCCACAACTTCACCACCAGCTGGAGGGATGGCATGGCCTTCAACGCCCTTATCCACAAACACAGGTACCTCTAACCCTGACCTCTGACCTCTAACCCTGACCCTTAACCTCTAACCCTTGTCCACAAACACCTGTACCTCTAACCCTGCCCTCTGACTCTGACCCTTAACCTCTAGCCCTTGTCCGCCAACATGGGTACCTCTAACTCTGACCCCCGACCTTGACCCCTGACCTTAAACCCTGACCCCTGAACCTAACCCTGACCGGTACCTCTAACCCTGACTTCTAACCCTTGACCCTTATCCACAAACACTGGTATCCTAACCACGAACCCTGTGTGTGTGCGTGTGTGCGTGCGCAGACCGGACCTGATAGACTTTGACCGGCTGAAGAAGTCCAACGCCCACCACAACCTGCAGAACGCCTTCAACCTGGCGGAGCAGCACCTGGGCATCACCAAGCTGCTGGACCCCGAGGGTGAGGGGGGCGGGGGGGTCAGAGACACGCATACGTGCCAACATCTGCTTTGATTGTCTGTAACAAACCCTACATCTTGTGTGTGTGTGTGTATGTGTGCGTGCAGACATAAGCGTGGACCACCCCGATGAGAAGTCGATCATCACCTACGTGGTCACCTACTACCACTACTTCTCCAAGATGAAGGCCCTGAAGGTGGAGGGAAAACGAATTGGAAAGGTACTGGACCATGTTGGATAAACCATGTATCTACGTCTAGATAAACCATGCATCTAGGGTTGGATAAACCATGTATCTGCGTCTAGATAAACCATGCATCTAGGGTTAGCTAAACCATGTATCTAGGGTTAGATAAACCATGCATCTAGGGTTAGATAAACCATGTATCTAGGGTTAGATAAACCATGTATCTAGGGTTAGATAAACCATGTATCTAGGGTTGGATTAACCATGTATCTAGGGTTAGATAAACCATGTATCTAGGGTTAGATAAACCATGTATCTAGGGTTAGATAAACCATGTATCTAGGGTTAGATAAACCATGTATCTAGGGTTAGATAAACCATGCATCTAGGGTTAGATAAACCATGTATCTAGGGTTAGATAAACCATGTATCTAGGGTTAGATAAACCATGTATCTAGGGTTGGATAAACCATGTATCTAGGGTTAGATAAACCATGTATCTAGGGTTGGACAAACCATGTATCTAGTACTATAGTAAAACATAGATAGTCAAATATATATGAGATGTGTGTGTGGACATACAGTATTTATATTAAAAGGCCATGTGATGGATATCTGGACAGTGTTTATATGAATATTATATGCAAAAGATCATATATAATTAAGCCGTTCGTCTTCGTCGCCCCCTGGTGGCCAGGTCCTGGACAACGCTCTGGAGTCCCAGAAGATGATCGACAAGTACGAGTCCCTGTCCTCCGACCTGCTGGAGTGGATCGAGCAGACCATCATCATCCTCAACAACCGCAAGTTTGCCAACTCTCTGGTGGGCGTCCAGCAGCAGCTGCAAGCCTTTAACTCGTACCGGACCATCGAGAAGCCCCCAAAGTTAGTCACACACACACACACACACACACACACACACACACACACACACACACACCTTAATACACACACACACACCTTAATGCACACCCATCAATCAAACAGAACCCCCACCCCCCAAGTTGGTAACCTGAAGGTGATGGTTATGATGTTGGTGATGGTTATGAAGGTCTAGATGAAGGTAATGATAATGTTGGTTATGATGTGGGTAAGGAAGGTAATGATGATGTTGGTCATGATGGTGTTGATGATGGTAATGATGATGTTGGTTATGATTGTGGTAATGAAGGTAATGATAATGTTGGTTATGATGTGGGTAAGGAAGGTAATGATGATGTTGGTCATGATGGTGGTGATGGTGGTAATGATGGTGATGGTGGTAATGATGGTGGTGGTGGTGGTGGTCTCAGGTTCACAGAGAAGGGGAACCTGGAGGTCCTTCTGTTCACCATCCAGAGCCGCATGCGGGCCAACAACCAGAAGGTCTACACCCCCCGCGAGGGCAAGCTCATCTCTGACATCAACAAGGTGAGCCCTCACCCCTCACCCCCTCACCCCTGACCCCCTAAACCTGCTGTGCCTGTTGCAAACACGGTGCGCCACGTTCCCATGACGACCGCTGAACGCTGTGCTGTGATAGGCCTGGGAGCGCCTGGAGAAGGCGGAGCACGAGCGCGAGCTGGCCCTGCGGACGGAGCTGATTCGCCAGGAGAAACTGGAGCAGCTGGCCAGACGCTTCGACCGCAAGGCGGCCATGAGGGAGACCTGGCTAAGCGAGAACCAGAGACTCGTGTCCCAGGTAAACACACACACACACACACACACACACACACACACACACACACACACACACACACACACACATACACACACATATACACATACACATACATGCACACCCAGTGACCTCCCTCTAGTCTCTGCAGATGTAGGACCTAAATAAATGTTGTGGACACACAACTCCCCCTGCTGCCCGCACCAGGTCATTACAACACCCTGTGTTCTGAGGACTGCTACTGGGTCAATTAGGCTTAATGTAACCTCTCCCCTTCTGTCTCCTCCTTTCTTCTCCTCCTCCTCTCCTTTTCCCCTCTCCTCCTCCTCTTCCCTCCTGCTCTCTCCTCTGTCCTCTCCTCCTCTCCTCCTCCTCTCCTCCTTGTCCTTTTTCTTCTCCTCCTCCTCTTACCCCCTCCTGCTCTCTCCTCTTCTCCCTGGTCTCCTTTGTCCTTCTACTCTTCTCTTCTCCTCCTCTCTCCTCCTCCTCTCTTCCCCTCTCCTCCTTTCTCCCTCTCCTCCTCCTTTCTCCCTCTCCTCTTCCCCTCTTCTCCTCTCATCCCTCCTGCTCTCTCCTCCTCCTCCTCCTCTTCTTCCTCCTGCAGGATAACTTTGGCTTTGACCTCCAGGCGGTGGAGGCCGCCACCAAGAAGCACGAGGCCATCGAGACGGACATCGCTGCGTACGAGGAGCGCGTCCAGGTCAGAGGTCAAATGGCATGGCACGGCAGTAAAATGGCGGTGTCACCGAGGGCCACTGGGCTTAACTAAACACATTCTGTCCCTCCCTCTCTGTCTGTCTGTCTATCCCTCCCTCCCTCCCGCTCTGTCTATCCCTCCCTCTCTGTCTGTCTCTCCCTCCCTGTCTGTCTCCCATCCTCCCCATCTGTCTGTCCCATCCCTCCCTCCCTCCCTGTCTGTCCCAACCCTCCCTGTCTGTCTGTCTGTCTCTCTGGGTGTCAGGCGGTGGTTTCCGTGGCGAGGGAGCTGGAGGCGGAGTCTTACCACGACATCAAGCGCGTCGCGGCACGGAAGGACAATGTGCTGCGCCTGTGGGAGTACCTGCTGGAGCTGCTGCGGGCGCGGAGGCAGCGTCTGGAGCTGACGCTGGGCCTGCAGCACGTCTTCCAGGAGATGCTGCACATCATGGACTGGATGGACGAGATGAAGGCGAGGGGATGAAGAGAGAAAGAGTGGGATGGAAAGAGAGGGAGGGGGAGAGATGGAGAGGGTGAGGGTGGGGGGGGGAGGGGGGGGGGGGGGAGAGAGAGAGGGTGGGCAGAGGCGGGGGGATGAAGAGAGAAAGAGTGTGGGAGGGGGAGAGGATGGGGAGAGGGGGGGGGAGAGAAAGAGAGAGAGGATGGGGTGGGGGGGGAGAGGGGGGTGGGGAGAGAGGGGGAGAGAGAGGGAGTGGGGTGTGGTAGAGAGAGAGAGAGGGGGGGGTGGGGGAGAGAGGGAGTGGGGTGTGGTAGAGAGAGAGAGGGGGGAGAGATAGAGAGGGGTGGGTGGGGTGGGAAGAGAGAAAGAGGGTGGGATGGAAAGAGAGGGAGAGGGTGGGAGAGAGAGATGGAGAGAGAAACGGTGGGGCCGGGAGATGGAAAGACAGACAGACAGACAGAGAGAGGGTGGGTTGGAGAGCTAGAGGGAGAGGGTGGGTGGGTGGAGAGAGAAAGGGTGGGGCCCGGAGATGGAAAGAGAGAGAAAGGGTGGGGAGGGGAGGGTGAGGTGCAGAGATGGAAAGGGAGAGAGGGAGAGAGAGAGAGAAGATGGATGGATGAGATGAAAGTAGAGCGGGGTCTACAAGACCACGGCCTTGTAGACCTAGCAGAGTTAGCATACTACAGTTTATGTAGAGTTGAATGTATGCTATGATGAACATGTCTGCTGTGGAGATGTTATATTTATATAACATCTATACCATGTTATTCACGTCCGGTGTGCAGATGCTGCTGCTGTCCCAGGACTACGGGAAGCACCTGCTGGGCGTGGAGGACCTCCTGCATAAGCACACGCTGGTGGAGGCCGACATCTCCATCCAGGCCGACCGCGTGCGATCCGTCAACAAGAACGCCCAGAAGTTCGCCGAGGACTCGGAGGGTGAGGCCAGGCCCTTCTGCACCCACGGGTGGAGGCATGCATCCATCGGTCCAGCGTGGCCCAGGGTCTGGTCTCCCGCTGGTCTCTAACCCCGCCCCCCCATCCTCCTCCCTCCTCCAGGCTACCAGCCGTGCGACCCCCAGGTGATCCGGGACCGCGTGGCCCACATGGAGTTCTGCTACCAGGAGCTGAGCCAGCTGGCTGAGGAGCGGCGGGCGCGGCTGGAGGAGTCCCGACGCCTCTGGAGGTTCTTCTGGGAGATGGCCGAGGAGGTGCGTGGTGGATGTGTCACACACACACACACACATACACACACACACTTAGTCATCCACTTGTACACATTCACACACACACACACACACACACACACACGTTTGGTGTGTGTAGGGTGTGTGTGTGTGTGTGTGTGTGTGAATGTGTATAAGTGGATGACTAAGAGTGTGTGTGTGTGTGTGTGTGTGTGTGTGTGTGTGTGTGTGTGTGTGTGTGTGTGTGTGTGTGTGTGTGTGTGTGTGTGTGTGTGTGTGTGTGTGTGTGTGTGTGTGTGTGTGTGTGTGAATGGATGACTGTAAGGGTGTGTGTGAATGGGTGAATCCTGGGTGTGGATATCAATATGTGAATGGATTTGGACAGTGGGTTGCTGTCAGTGGGACTGACAGAATGCTGCTGGTGCTGCTGGCTCTCTCTCTCTGCAGGAGGGCTGGGTCCGGGAGAAGGAGCAGATCCTGTCGTCGGACGACTGCGGGAAGGACCTGACGGGGGCGCTGCGTCTGCTCAGCCAGCACCGCGCGCTGGAAGACGAGACCACCGGCCGCGCCGCCCATCTGCAGCTCACCGTGCGCCAGGGGGAGCAGCTGGTCGCAGAGAACCACTTTGGAGCCGACAAGATCAAGGAGCGCATCCAGGACATCCAGGTAGGGGGTCCTAGAATGGTCGCCATGCGGGTTCGAGGGTTTAAGTCTCTTACCTGATCTTGCACACCTGTACTGTCATTTAGCATACATGCTAACGTGCTATGAGCGTGGATAGCCCGTAGCAGGACTTTGTTAGCATTACTAGCCTGTTCTTGTTGCATGGTTGCCGTGGTAACGCCGCGCTCTCTCTCTGTCTGTCTGTCTGTCTCTCTCTGTATCTCTCGCTCTCTCTCTGTGTCTCTCGCTCTCTCTCTGTGTGTCTCTCTCTCTCTCTCTGTGTGTGTCTCTCTCTCTCTGTGTCTCTCTGTCTGCAGGAGCAATGGGCTGCTCTGGAGCATCTGTCTGGAGTCCGCAAGACGCGCCTGCAGGACGCATGCAATAAACACCAGTTCCAGGTACACACACCGTAACACACACAGCATTACACACTGTACAGCGTAAGACAAGTAACACGCAGCGTAACGCACAGCATAACATGCTCCAACTGTCTGCACTCATAGTATTCTAAGACGCTCCCTGACCCCCTCCCTCCCCCTCTGTGACCTCTGATTGACCTGTGTCCTTGATCTCCAGGCGGACGCGGACGACATGGACACATGGATGTTGGACGTGCTGCGAATCGTGTCCAGCGTGGACGTGGGCCATGACGAGTTCTCGGCCCAGGCTCTGGTGAAGAAGCACAAGGACGTGGCGGAGGAGATCGCCAGCTACCGGCCCGCCATTGACTCGCTGCACGAGCAGGCGCGCACGCTGCCCGCCCAGCAGGCCGCCGCCCCGGAGGTAGACCACCGCTAGGACCACCGCTACGACCATCAGTACAACCACTACACCTGGACCAGTAGAAACACTAAATCAGAACCAATAAAACCACCGCTAAGAACCACCAGTAGAACCACTGCTAGGAACACTAGACCTGGACCAGTAGATCAACTACACCTGAACCAGTAGAACCACTGCTAGAACCACCGCAAGAAGATCTACACCTGGACCAGTAGATTCACTACACCTGGACCAGTAGAATCACTACACCTGGTCCAGTAGAACCGCTAGACTAGAACCAGTAAAACCACTACCCCTGGGCCTGTAGAACTAGAAAAACTAGCTTAAAAAACTAGTCTAGAACCTCTGAAACTAGAACCTCTAGTCTAAAAACACTAGAACCACTGTAACTAGAACCAATAGAACAATGTGTGTGCGTGTGTGTGTGTGTGCAGGTGGAGGGGCGCCTGGCGGGCATCGAGGAGCGCTACCGCGAGGTGGTGGAGCTGACGCGGCTGAGGAAGCAGGCGCTGCAGGATGCGCTGGCGCTCTACAAGCTGCGCAGCGAGGCGTCCGCCTGCGAGGCCTGGATCGAGGAGAAGGAGCAGTGGCTCAACAGCATGGAGATCCCCGAGAGGCTGGAGGACCTGGAGGTGGTGCAGCACAGGTCTGTCTGGCCCACCGACCACCAACCACTGCATGTTATGATCCACAACCGCCTACACTCATGGTTATAGTCAGGTCACGTGGGCCAATGACTGAAGGCCTCTGTATGCTTCTCTCGAAATGCGCCTGAATGCACCAGAAACCGGCTTCCGATGCTTCTGTTGGGTTATTTTTATTCATTTGGCCGGGGGGGGGGCGGGGTCTATGCATTTAGGAAAAGTTACCCTCCGAATCCGGTGTATGCAAAAAGCCCTCCCGGACCTGCCCCCCTCTCCTCCTCAGCGATTGGGTAGACTAGTGGGGTATGACGGGGGGCGGGGCTTGAAGGCCAGTGCCAGATCTCGTCCCCGCCTCCTTAGCTTGACGGACAGCCTCCTTAATCTAGTACCGCCCCAATATCGGCCAGTTATATGGAAGTCGAATTTGGGTGTCAAATTTTTTCTGATCTCAGAACACTTCTGAAGAGGCCTTCAATTCGTCCATCTCTAGTGCATCTGTCCTTTATAATACGGATTATATTTTTGCATGTAGCTTTAGTCACTACACTGAATCTCATCAGCACTCAACCCCCCCTCCCTGTCTCTCCCTCTCCTCCCTCCCCCAAGGTTTGAGAGTTTGGAGCCGGAGATGAACAGCCAGGCGTCCCGCGTCGCCGTGGTGAACCAGGTCGCCAGGCAACTGATACACAGCGGCCATCCCACCGAGAAGGAGATCAAGGCCCAGCAGGACAAACTCAACACCAGGTGAGGCGCTCTCTCTCCCCTGGGACCTCAGGCTGCACCGCGGCTTTTCTGTCCTCCCGTAGGTCCTCATCGCTGATCAGATCAGAGAATATGAACAATGTACTCGTAGAGTCGCTTCACAGACATTCACGGACATTTGACTTTGTGCAAAGCATCATGGGACAAGTGCAAAAGGGTGGGGAAAAGTTAAACTCTGGCTAATTCAACGCAATATGAATAATGGTAAACCAAAAAAATCTAACTTCCAGCGCACACCAGGCTATTTAACATTAAAAACAAGAAGGAGCAAACTACGTGTTTCGCATTAATCACATTTGCTCTGTGCAATATGTATAATATTGATGACATGAACGTTAATGATGCTAATCATCCAACGACTAGGTGGAGCTCGTTCCGGGACCTGGTGGACCAGAAGAAGGAGGCCCTGCAGTCGGCGCTGGGAGTCCAGAACTACCACCTGGACTGTAACGAGACCAAGTCCTGGATCAAGGAGAAGACCAAGGTACGAGTACTACTGCATGTTAGCACTGAGTACTAAGTAGTACTGAGCAACGTGGTGCTAAAACCAAGATTAGAAGATGTGTAGTAGTACTACTGGGTCAGGAGTACTGAGCAGCCCGGTGCTCCTGCAGGTGATCGAGTCGACCCAGGAGCTGGGCAACGACCTGGCCGGGGTGATGGCTCTGCAGAGGAAGCTGACGGGGATGGAGCGAGACCTGGCCGCCATCGAGGACAAGCTGGGCGACCTGGGCAAGGAGGCGGAGCGGCTGGCCGAGCAGCACCCCGAGCAGGCCGAGGGCATCCGTGGCCAGGTGGTCCAGATCCACGCCGTCTGGGATGAGATGAAGGTACCGTCGAACATCATCTTCTTCTTCTTCTTCTTTCTTTAAACGTTTAACACCCAACCCCCATGGACACTATTGCATTAGATTAATGCATCTTTCCTTTTCTTTAAATTGCACCTTTTTATTTATTTCTTTATATATTTGTACACATTTTTAATATTTTAGATTTTTTTTTTTGGTATTTAATTTTTAATATTTAATATTTTACGTTTAATGTTCATGTTATGCAACCAATTTCTGATCACGCAATTCCTTGTTTTAAAAATTAAGGCAATAAAGCCGTTTCTTATTCTAATTCTGGGGTCGTGCTCACCTGCTGGGCTTCGGCTTACCTGCTGTGCTTCGGCTTCTATTGGTGGGATGAGCTACCTGGGTGGCATTGGTTGGGGACCCGGTCCATGTATCCCGTCGTACCTCGCCTCACGCCGTGTTTCTCACCTCCAGGAAACGCTGAAGACCCGGGAGGAGTCTCTGGGCGAGGCCAGCAAGCTGCAGCAGTTCCTGCGGGAGCTGGACGACTTCCAGTCGTGGCTTTCGCGCACGCAGACGGCCATCGCCTCGGAGGACATGCCCAACACGCTGGTCGAGGCGGAGAAGCTGCTGGCCCAGCACGAGGGCATCAAGAACGAGATCCGCAACTACGAGGAGGACTACCAGAAGATGCGGGACATGGGCGAGATGGTGACCCAGGGCCAGACGGACGCCCAGTACATGTTCCTGCGCCAGAGGCTGCAGGCGCTGGACACCGGCTGGAATGAGCTGCACAAGATGTGGGAGAACCGGCAGAACCTGCTGGCCCAGTTGCACGCGTACCAGCTGTTCCTCCGGGACACCAAGCAGGCCGAGGCCTTCCTCAACAACCAGGTACACCCTCATACTGACCACCGTACTAGATACACTACAAGTAATACACCATCATAAACCCCCTTTAACCAAAATAGTGTCATACGTCAGTGGACAAATTTGCCTGATATATTCGCAAGTATTTAGACAGTGGTGGAAACGCAGACAGCAATGGGCTGAAGGAACTTTTTAGTTCCTGAAAAGTAGTTCCTCGGACTAACATGTCCATGTGGCTGTCTGTGCATAACGCATACCATAATAATACTAATACTATGTGCGCGTGTGTGTGTGTGTGTGTGTGTGTAGGAGTATGTCTTGGCCCACACGGAGATGCCCAGCACGCTGCAGGGGGCGGAGGGCGCCATCAAGAGGCAGGAGGACTTCATGAACACCATGGACGCCAACGAGGAGAAGATTGTGGGCGTGGTGGAGGCGGGCCGCCGCCTGGTCTCTGACGGCAACATCAACGGCGAGCGCATCCAGGAGAAGGTGGACTCCATCAACGAGAGGTGAGGACTCAGCCGGCCACTTCCTGTTTGGGATGGGAGACGACTGCTATCTACTTCCTGTATTTTCTTTATATTCCATGTATATTCTTATGTATTCTTGTGTATTTATTATGTATTTTCATGCTCCAGGCACCAAAAGAACCGAGGTGCTGCTACTGATCTTCTGATGAAGTTGAAGGACAACAGAGATCTGCAGAGGTTCCTCCAGGACAGTCAGGAGGTACTACAACTACGACTACTACACAATACTATTACTGAACAGAACTACTACTACTACTGTGTGTGTGTATATGTATATATGTACCTAATGTGTGTAACGTGCGTGTGCAGCTGTCCCTGTGGATCAGTGAGAAGATGCTGACGGCCCAGGACCAGACGTATGACGAGGCTCGGAACCTGCACAGCAAGTGGCTGAAACACCAGGCCTTCATGGCTGAGCTGCAGGCCAACAAGGAGTGGCTGGAGAAGATCGAGAAGGTATGGAGAGATCATGGAGAACACACACACGCACGCACGCACACACACAGAGAGAGAGAGACTCCTTCGGTGTTAATTATACTGTCAGAAGTTGTTTCCAAGTATTCATGGCCAAAGAGTTCATGACTTTACTTATTCATATGGACGTACTATATTCCAAACATTATAGAGAACCTCGTTTTTGACTTGGCAAACTTTGTACTTTGTCGTCAATCTAGAGAAAGTATTTGCTACACTTTTTGGCATGCTCCACAGCTGTACTATCCAACCCTTTCTATCTAACCCGAGAGGCTGGGCAGCAGGGCTTTCACCACAGCAGCACTGCAGCATAGCTCCCCCCGTTCGCACTCACTGCATATGCCAATTAAATCACGTTATTTATTAGGATGCAGCAAGATGTCAGGGCAGTGGAAGCTAGCTTGGACGGACTAACTGGATGAAAAGGCCACCTTGCCTAAGGTAAACGGGCAGGAGAGGAGTGAGGCTTTGCGTGTTGGACCATGGGGAAAGGGGGCAGCTTCCAGGCTGCCTGGACATACACAACGGGGAGAGAGGGAATGACAATCCTGGGGGGTTTTGGGGCACAGAGACATTAAAAAAAACAACCTGTGAGGGTGTGGAGGAAGATGGTGTGTGTGATATTCTTCTACCGCCAGGAGTGTGGTCCTTGGGAGTCATTTGTATTTAATTTAATAAATTATATTCCCCCCCCCCCCACCCTCCCAGGACGGTCTGATCCTCATCGCTGAGAAGCCGGAGACGGAGACCATGGTGCAGGACCAGCTGGCTGCGCTGCAGACCATGTGGGCGGAGCTGGAGTCCACCACCCAGACCAAGGCCCAGTGTCTGTTTGACGCCAACAAGGCGGAGCTGTTCACCCAGAGCTGTGCCGACCTGGACAAGTGGCTGGGCGGCCTGGAGGGCCAGATCCAGTCGGACGACTACGGCAAGGACCTGACCTCCGTCAACATCCTGCTGAAGAAGCAGCAGGTCAGCTCACCTGTCAGGCCCATACGTACAGCTGGTTATTAGGCTGATACACCTGTCAATCACACACATAGAGCAGGTGATTCTGCTAATAGGTTGATTATCCCGGTCGCGGTCAAGAAATGGCAAAAACCTGCCTGTGGTTCCCGGGGTTATGCCCCTGACTGTACTTTACCGACTGTTGTATTGTCTCTAGTGGATGTACTTTATGAGCATTCTACTTCTATCCTAGTAGATGTTTCTAGTTAATTCATATTCCTATTATACAGTAAATTTGGTAGAGGTGTCTCTGACTAATGTTTGCCCTATTGCTCTACTCATCTCTCCCCCTCCTAGATGCTGGAGTCCCAGGTGGAGGTGCGCGAGCGGGAGGTGGGTGAGCTGCAGGGCCAGGCCCAGGCGCTGCGTCAGGAGGGGCAGGACGGGGAGGAGGTGGACGGCCAGCGGGACGGAGTTGAGAGGAAGTTCCAGGCTCTGCAGGCGCCGCTGAAGAAGAGGAGGGAGAACCTGATGGCCTCGCGGGAGATCCACCAGTTCAATCGGGACGTGGAGGACGAGATCGTAAGGACAACAGCAGCGTTTTACAAACCCGATGGACCCTGTTTTTCCCATCATTTTGGTTCGAAGTGACTCATGCGGGCAACAATTTTTTAAACTTGGCCCAGTATTGAGCCAGATTGCTTCAGCCTTCAACTGCAGCAAAATACTGATGGCTGAAATGCTGGCCAATACTGGACCGATTTTAAGAATTGTTGTCCACATTCGTCACTTAAACCCAAAATGATGGGTAAATAGGGTCCAGGTTGAGAAATCCCAAAGTGCGTGCGTACGTACTTTGGCAATGTGAATGTATGTTCCGTGCCAGTAGGGGGCTTGAAATGAAATGAAAACGGCAAATTGATTGCGACGACTACATTCCTGTGTGCAGCTGTGGGTGGAGGAGAGGATGGCCCTCGCCACGTCCACTGACCACGGAAACAACCTGCAGACGGTCCAGATGCTCATCAAGAAGAACCAGGTACATGCACACGTACACGCACGCAACACACACACACACACACACAGATATTCTCAGGCCCCTCTCAAGCTAACCTGTGACCCCCTGACCTCCAGACCCTGCAGAGGGAGATCGCGGGCCACCAGCCGCGATTCGACGACATTTTCCAGCGGAGCCAGCAGGTGGTCCGCGACGACAGCCCCTCGGCCCAGCTCACCCGCCAGCGGCTGGACCAGCTCCAGTCGCTATGGCAACAGATGCGGGAGGAGACAGAGCGGAGGCACGGGCGTCTGGAGGAGGCGCGCCACGCCCAGCAGTACTACTTCGATGCCGCGGAGGCCGAGGCCTGGATGAGCGAGCAGGAGCTCTACATGATGTCAGAGGAGAAGGCTAAGGTGGGCGGAGCTTAAACGGATGACACCCCCCCCCCCCCCCCCCACTTGGTTTATACCCTGATCACAAGTAGTTTATACTGATGGACCACCCAACAGGAAGTAGTTTATACTGATGGACCACCCAACAGGAAGTAGTTTA
This sequence comes from Coryphaenoides rupestris, assembly GCA_002895965.2. Classification (NCBI taxonomy): domain Eukaryota; kingdom Metazoa; phylum Chordata; class Actinopteri; order Gadiformes; family Macrouridae; genus Coryphaenoides; species Coryphaenoides rupestris. The sequence continues at coordinate 279,571 of PIJE02000071.1, read as the reverse complement.
TACTGATGGACCCCCCTAACAGGAAGTAGTTTGTACTGACGGACCACCCAACAGGAAGTAGTTTATACTGATGGATCACCTAACGGGAAGTAGTTTATACACCACAGGAAGTGGTGAATACTGATGGGCCACCTAACAGGAAGTGGTCAATACTGATGTCCCATCTAACCTTTATACTCTAACCCTATCAAAGCCAGCGGTGTTGGATTAACACATCTCAAATCAAAGTAGCACCATGAGCTCCCCCTGCGGGACAGAGACGGCATTACACGATTAGGAATATTGTCTTCTCCACCAAATATGTCCATTTGAATTGAAATTAACATTTTGGATCAGAATAACCCTCTGTCTCTTTCCCTCCCTTTCTCTCTCCCTCCCTTTCTCTCTCCCAGGATGAGCAGAGCTCTGTTGCCATGGTGAAGAAGCACCAGATCGTGGAGCAGGCGGTGGAGGACTACGCCGACACCGTCCACCTGCTGTCCCAGACCAGCCGGGGCCTAGTGGCTCAGGGACACCCGGAGAGGTAGACCAGATACACTCCATATACTTTATATACAGGGACATACTACTGTGTATCCTGAATATATATATATATATATACTGTATATAGGGACACCCAGAGAGGTAGTAGATATACTATATATATATATATATGTGTGTGTGTGTGTGTGTAGTGAGCGCATGGCCATGCGTCAGGCCCAGGTGGACAAGCTGTACGCTGGGCTGAAAGATCTGTCGGAGGAGCGCCGGGGGAAGCTGGACGAGCGATTCCGTCTCTTCCAGCTGAACCGCGAGGTGGACGACCTGGAGCAGTGGGTCGCCGAGCGGGAGGTGGTGGCCGGCTCCCACGAGCTGGGCCAGGACTACGAGCACGTCACCGTAGGTCCTCCCGCCTACCTACCGCGAGCATGTAGCCTAGCGCGTTATGTAGCCTAGCACATCACCGTAGGTCCCCCCGCCTACCTACCGCTAGCATGTAGCCTAGCACGTTATGTAGCCTAGCCTAGCATGTCACCATAGGTCCACCTTCTGCTAGCATGTAGCCTAGCACGTGACCGTAGGTCCATCTACCACTAGTGTGTAGCCAAGCTTGTTATGTAGCGATTGTTATGTAGCCTAGCCCACCACATCACCGGAGGTCCACCTACCGTTAGCATGTAGCCTAGCACATCATTGTCGTCCCCGCATTGCATACTAGCTACTGATGCTATCCCGAGTATGTATCCTCTACCAACCCAATAGCGCACAGCCCTAAACCGCTGCAGTCGTATAACTGAGAAACTATTTTGATCCGGGGGTTGGTTGGATCTCTGCTCTGCCCTCTGACCTCCTCACAGATGCTGCAGGAGCGCTTCCGGGAGTTTGCGCGTGATACGGGCACCATCGGCCAGGAGCGCGTGGACGCCGTGAACCGGCAGGCGGACGAGCTGATCAACGCCGGTCACGGCGACGCGGCCACGGTAGCAGAGTGGAAGGACGGGCTGAACGAGGCGTGGGCGGACCTGCTGGAGCTGATCGACACGCGCACGCAGATCCTGGCCGCCTCCTTTGAGCTGCACAAGTTCTACCACGACGCTAAGGAGGTGCTGGCGCGCATCCTGGACAAGCACAAGAAGCTGCCCGAGGAGCTGGGCCGCGACCAGAACACCGTGGAGACCCTGCAGCGCATGCACAGCACCTTCGAGCATGACATCCAGGCCCTGGGAACACAGGTACTTTATATATATATATGCTGTAAATACATTACTTTTACATTTAGATGCTTTTATCCAAAGCGACTTACAATGAGTACATTTGTTGAAGGAGACAGCAATATATCGCTGTGGTACATAAAGATAAGAATAGAGCAGGTTTCAAGCATTCATAATTGCAAGGCTAATAGAACGATTTTCATAATTGCTAGGTTGCCTGCATAATAGCTGGGATTAGAGCAGAAGTGTTATTCTGAGTGCTTTACTAACATCTAAGAAACATACAATATGCTAAACAATGCTAAGTACTATTAATAATGCAAAGACGTACAAACACGCAAGTTAGTGTTGGGGTTCGCAGAGGGAAGGCAGTGGGGGGGGGGGGGGGGGGGTTATGCAGTGTCTTGAGTCTCTTGTGGAAGCTGGTGAGCGACTCTGCCATTCTGACATCAGCCGGGAGCTCATTCCACCACTGCGGTGCCAGAGCATAGAAGAATTATTTATATATATATATATGCACAGCACCTTCTAGAACGACGTCCTGGGAATACACATACACTATATACTGTATCTTATATATACAATGCATAATGTATACACTACATATATAAATTATATAGGCACAGCACCTTCCAGCAAGACACTGGGAACTCATTATCTGCATCGGTGGAGAGGAGAGCTGTACTTGAGATTTTTATTTTGACATCTTCCTCCCCCCCCTCCTCCTCCTCCACCCCCTGCAGGTCAGGCTGCTGCAGGAAGATGCGGTCCGCCTGCAGTCCGCCTACGCTGGAGATAAGGCCGACGACATCCAGAAGAGAGAAGGAGAGGTCTGTCCTCCCCCTAACTAACAACCTGGTCAAACCAACTACCTCTAACTTAGTAAATCAACCGCTTCAACCTCAGTTCACTAACCACCTCTGAATGACTAAACTAACCACCTCATTAAGCTAACTATCTCTTACTTACTAAACTAACGATCACCAACTTATTTAACTAACCACTTCTAACATATTAAAGTAATTTGATCTGGTCCTTAAATCTTCCAGTTCCGGGTCAGAGTGCACACATGTTATATACTCGGACAGACTGATGACATCAAACACAGAATACCAGTCTGATGACATCATACAGTCTCCTGGATCCCAGCTGTCCTCTGCGATTTCATTTGATCAAGTCCTGAGGCATGGGATCTTCCACCGATTGGATAACCTCACTTCTATCCAACCAATCCCAGTCTATCTCTTACTGAAGCCTCGCCCCTGAGAATCACATGTCGTTCATCTCGTGCTGTTGATTGACAGGTGATGGTGAGAACCAGAGAACCAATCAGAATGAGGTTTGACATCGGCTGGGTCAAACCAAACGATGGTCTCCCAGATTGAGAACCATGAGGTTTTTAGTTTTGTCGTTTTCCATGAACTCTAAACTAAGTGTTTCAATAAACTTTACGAAACCAAACTTGATAATTGAATGAAACTGGAAGCTGTCCAGGTGTCTGAATGGGACATTCTGAACGTTGGTTTTAAATCGGTGTAAGCGGCAGCATCAGGTTCTGTGAAGGCTTGAGAAAATCAGTCACTAAAGGTGAAACGCTCCGACGGTATTAAAACGCGTCAACTAAATCCGATCTGAAAGAGGGTTTGAGTGTGGTGTGAATGTGGTCTCTGTGATGATGACGATTTTAAAGTGATGTCGTTGTGTTTTGACCAACCCCTCCCCCCACCACCCAGAGGCGAGAGAGAGAGGTGAGACATTAACTCTCATGTAACCCAAACTCATTGGCTTTGCAATCATTTTAATTTAGAGGACTATACATGTACACGGTGTATAACTTTTTGTGATTGTAAGTATTAAGACTAAAATGTTGCGAGTAGCATTTTAGTATTTAGTTTGCGGTCGTTCATGCTTTTCAGTATTTCAGTAACATTTCATAATTGAAATACAGAAAATCACCAAAAAGATAAAACAATTAATTCTAGATGGTCACTAGATGGAAGCAAACGACTGTGTTTGGTCCGAGGTCAGTTCCAGCTAAAACATCCCTCTTTCATTTATTTGCTGGGCTGTTCAAATCGTTCCCAAACTCCCATGTAGTTTTTGCTGCTAGCCAGATGCTCGAGAGCTGGCTAACTGTTGGTGCTCGTAAACACCTCCGCAAAAACTACTCCTCCTATGGCTCTGTTACTATCAAGGACACCTCGGCTGCTGAGGTTCCCTTGAGCAAGATGCCTTTGACTGTTGCATGGTTGATACCGGCGTCTGGTGTATGAATGGGTGTCATGACTGAAACATGACTTCATAGCAGGACGGTGTGCTTAGGGTTTTCTGTCTGGACTAGCTAGCTCATTGCTAGCTAATGTTTAGCTAGTGGCTAGCATCCTGATACCCTCCAAATATCAGGATGGATGAAGTTAAAACAAAGTAGCTGTAATATGAGCGATGTGCTAACCAGGAGTTAACCTGTAGCAGCCAACCAGCTGCCAGAGTGATGTTTCTCATAGCATCAACCTATCGCCCTCTATACCGCCCTCTAGTGGAAGAATTAATTACACCCAAAAATCCGAATGAACTCTCATTTGCATCATATTTGCTGTTTTATCAGTTATGTAGGAAAACTCCCAGCATGAACATCTACATGACGCCATGAAATGTTAGAATATAAAATGTATTTCCACATTCATTTTAGCACAGGTAGTCTGTCCGGATGGTTGCTGGTTCAAACACCTGAGGTGTACTTGAGCAAGATATCCGAACCTACCTGCACCTGACCAGCTGGTTGTCTTGAGAGACAATAGCTGCAGCCCTGGGTTGTAGAGGGTTCTTGAGGGTCCTGGTCAGGTGTGTTTGGCTTCTAAAGGATTCCAAAGGGGCCTGGTTTGGTTCTCGATGGTTCCTGAAGGGTTCTGGTCTGTTGTGGTTCTACAAGGTCCTGAAGGGTCCTGGTCTGTTGTGGTTGGAGAAGGTTCTGAAGGGTTCTGGTCTGTTGTGATGCTAGAGTGTTCTGATGGGTTCTGGTCTGGTATGTTGTGGTTTTATAAGGCTCTGGAGGATCTGGTCTGGTGTGTTGTGGGAGGTTTCTAAAGGGTTCTGATCTGGTGTTGTGATTCTAGAGGTTTCTCAAGGGTTCTCGTATGTTCAGGCTTTAGAGGATTCTAAAAGAGTCTGATCCTGGAAGTTTCTGAAGGGTTCTAGTTTGTTGTGGTTCTAGAAGTTTTTGAGGGGTTCTGGTCTTGTCTTTAGTGGTCCTAGAAAGTTTTGAAGGATCTGCTCTCGTGTTGTGGTTTTAGAGGTTTCTGAAGGTCTTGTCTGTTCAGGTTCTAGAGGGATCTGAAGGCTTCTGGTCTGATGTGTTCAGGATCTAGATGCTTCTAAAGGGGTCTGGTTTGTTGTGGTGCTGCAGGATTCTGAAGGGGTTCTGGTGTGTTCAGTTTCCAGAAGGCTGAGGGATCTGGTCTGGTGCGTTGTGGGAGGGTTCCGACGGTCTTGTCAGTTGGGGTTCTAGAGGGTTCTGATGGGTTCTCATCTGGTGTGTTCAGGTTCTGGAGGCGTGGCAGAACCTGTTGGAGGCCGCGGAGGGTCGCAGGGCACGGCTGGCAGACACCGGGGATAAGTTCCGCTTCTTCAGCCTGGTGAGAGACCTCCTGCTGTGGATGGAAGACGTCATCAGACTGATCGCGAACCAGGAGAACCCCAGGTATGTGCGCACGCACACACACACACACACACACACACACACACACACACACACACACACACACACACACACACACACACACACACACACACACACACACACACACACACACACACACACACACACACACACACACACACACACACGAGATGGGATAAATATGTTTCCAATCGTGTGTGCGCAGGGATGTGTCCTCAGTGGAGCTGCTGATGAACAACCACCAGGGCATCAAGGCAGAGATTGACGCGCGTAACGACAGCTTCACTGCCTGCATCGAGCTGGGCAAGGCCTTGCTGGCCCGCAAACACTACGCCTCGGAGGAGGTAGGACCGCTTGCTCCACCCTACAGGAACATCACATCTGCTCGTGTTCATCGTGGAGGTTCTGAGTCCCTCTGCTTTCACCCACAGATCAAAGAGAAGTTGTTACAGTTGACGGACAAGAGGAAGGACATGATTGACAAGTGGGAGGATCGTTGGGAGTGGCTAAGACTGGGTAAGAAACTCTGGGGGGAGAGAGTGATCTGGTTGGTAATGACCAGGGGTTAGAGAGTGATTGAAGGGTTAGAGAGTGATTGAGGGGTTAGAGAGTGACCAGGGGTTAGAGAGTGAGTGATGGAGAGCGATTGCGGTTTAAAGAGTGATGAGGGGTTGGAGTGACCCGGGAGGGTGATAGTCATTGATGTTGCATCTACCAGCTAACTAACATGTTTGTGTGGTGCAGTTCTGGAGGTGCACCAGTTCTCGCGGGATGCGGGCGTGGCGGAGGCCTGGCTGCTGGGTCAGGAGCCCTACCTGTCGGGCAGGGAGATGGGCCAGAGCGTGGACGAGGTGGAGAAGCTCATCAAGAGACACGAGGCCTTCGAGAAGTCAGCCGCCACCTGGGAGGAGCGGTTCTCCGCCCTGGAGAGGCTGACTACGGTAGGGAGGAGGAGGAGGAGGAGGAGGACTAGATACAGACTGACTACGGTAGGAGGAGGAGGAGGAGGAGGAGAAGAACTAGATATGGACTGACTGGTAGGAGGGGAACTCGATACGGACTGACTGGTAGGAGGAGAACTCGATACAGACTGACTATGGTAGAAAGAGCAGGAGGAGGACTAGATAGACAGATGGGGAGGAGGATGAGGGCAGTTCCCATATGAAAGGTTGTAGGTTTGAACCCTGATGTCCTCGCTCTCCCTGTAAAACTATCCCTGACCTGTGCCGTGTGTGTGTATAGATGGAGTTACTGGAAGTGAGAAGAAGCCAAGAGGAAGAAGAGAGGAGGAGACTAGCTGCTGAGGCTCCGCCCACTGAGGCAACGACACAGCAGAGGTGTGTGTGTGTGTGTGTGTGTGTGTGTGTGTGTGTGTGTGTGTGTGTGTGTGTGTGTGTGTGTGTGTGTGTGTGTGTGTGTGTGTGTGTGTGTGTGTGTGTGTGTGTGTGTGTGTGTGTGTGTGTGTGTGTGTGTGTGTGTGTGTGCTCGCTCTCACAGGCATGCTGTAGTTTCTATTGTTGCGCTCTATCTAACAATCTCTCTTCCTCTCTTTCCAGGGAGATCGAGGTAGAAGAGAATGGTTTACCCAGTGAGCAGGACTCTCCCAGGGTTAGTTACAGATCTCCTGCCTACCAGCAGTACAGCAGCACCCTGCAGAGGGGGAGGAGCCCCGCACCCTGACACACACACACCCTTAATACACATATACACTCCTTTACACAAACACGCTATAGGAGGTTAGCATGTGTTGCTACAGGAAGTTAGCTTTATAAACCTTCCTCTAAAACGTCTAAACTTACATTTGAACGAACAAATATTATGATTTTATTTAACACTTTTAGACAACATCACACATGTAACTTAACTTAAGTGTTTTCCTTTCGTGGGGGCAGACTTCGTGTGCGTGTGTGTATGTGTGCGTGCGTGCGTGTGTGTGTGTGTGTGTGTGTGTGTGTGTGTGTGTGTGTGTGTGTGTGTGTGTGTGTGTGTGTGTGTGTGTGTGTCACTGAATGGGAAAAATAAATACACACACACACACAATTATTTACGTCCTCCTCCCCTTCTTTCCTTCTCTCCTTCAGTGTGCCTCGCCCACCCTCCTCTCTCTCCTCATGTGTCTGATCCTAAATATGATCATTTATGAACTCACCATGTGGAGCTAAACACAGACACACACACACAGAATGAGCACTTTAAAATGTATTTGAGTCTTAAAATAAACGGTTTGATGTGTCAAACTTCAGAATTCCAACTTCCGGTGAATATTCCATCTAAGATATTTCATTTACAGATTATGTTCAAATTAGTTTATTTAGGGAGAAATATCCCATATCATCCCTACTACCACAAATACATTCAGTACTTCACTAGTACTGTTATAATAATATCTAAATATATTCAGGACTTTACTTGTACTAGAACTGTAATGACATCAGAATATATTCATCAATGTACTACTGAGTAACTAACAACTGAGTATCAGTACTTAACATCACAAGATCACAAATCACATTTCCATTTTCACCACCGTTCCATCTACCACAACGTGTGTGTGTGTGTGTGTGTGTGTGTGTGTGTGTGTGTGTGTGTGTGTGTGTGTGTGTGTGTGTGTGTGTGTGTGTGTGTGTGTGTGTGTGTGTGTGTGTGTGTGTGTGTGTGTGTGTGTGTGTGTGTGTGTGTGTGTGTGTGTGTGACCACTCCCTCCCTTCCTGTATTGACATTCTCATCATGCTTAGTTTAGCGCGTCGTCATGGTAACATGACAACATGTTTAGTGTTTGCGCGTCATCGTAACATGTACTGTTTCGCGTGTCATCACAGCGTGACGCAGTGTGTCTGTCATGTATGTATTTCTGTTGCGTATTTAACCTCCTGAACACATTCCCGTTAATAAACCTCATTAGTTATATTATGACACGCTTCTGTTACTGTGTGTTGGTGTGTCTGTTCTGGCTGTGTGTGTGTCTGCGTGTGTGTCTGTATGTGATCCGCTGTCATGTCATTCTCTTTATTATTTTTCCACGTAATGTCATCATGTCCTACATTCATGTCATGCTCTCTGAAGTACTCCATGTTATATTCGTATGTGATATAAATATATTATTAATATGTCAGAGAAGAGTTCTTTGTGATGGAGGGCCATAGGTGATGGGTCAGGTTTATGGTAGTTTTATTAACCAGTACCCACCACTTAATGCATTTGTATCCTTTTTTTATTTTGATCTTGTAAAAAATGAATCAAATGGCAGCTAAATTGGCGATGTCATCTTCATTCGCCCCCAAATTTAAAAACACACACTGGACTTGTGTATTTACTTTCCAGTATGTATAAGTAGTAGTATTAGTAGAAGTAGTAGTATGAATTATTATTAATAGTAGTACTAGTATGTATTGGTTAGTAGTACAGTAATGCCCTGAGACAGTGTAGGGGTCCAATGTTCAGGATGTAAAAGCTCCCAGGATTGGTCGACAGCCAAGCAGCAAGACCGTCCTGATTGGCCGAGCAGTGGACACGCCCGGTAATGGGGTAATGAGTGACCAATCAGAGTGCAGTGAAACAACGTAGTTATTAATAATATTAATAATAATCATCAAGCAATTCTCTGGCGGAATTGTTTGAAATGTGCGGTTGGATTGGCCCTATCCACACTCTCTCTGTCTCTGTCTGTCTGTCTCTCTCTGTCTCTCTCTCTCTCTGTCTCTGTCTGCATGTGTGTGCTGTGTCGCCTAAGTTTTCTTAATAACTGGATTTGGTTTTAAAGAGCAGCTCGGCTGTTGGCTTGTATTTGCCATCTGCAGGTGAACCTGTGGTACTACAACTGGCCTAATTTATACTCAGTGGGTTGTTGATAACCTTGAGTCAGCAGCAGTGTGCAGTACTTGTGGGGTGTGTGGTGATGTGGAAAGTGTGCGTGTGTGCGTCTCTTAACATGTGTATCTGGTTTCCAGGGCGACGGGGAGGGAGGTGAGGTGGTGAACGGGGTTTCTGAACCCAGCCCTACAGGGTCTCCAGGGGAGGGGCGCAAGGGCCAGGCCGCCACGCTTCCAGCCAAAACACAGCTGTCTCCGCCCCCATCGCAGCTGGAGGGCTTCCTGCACCGCAAGCATGAGTGGGAGGGGCCTAACAAGAAAGCTTCTAGCAGGTACACACATTACTATATATCTATATAAAGTCTATTATTAATTCTATTATTAATTCTATTATTAGTCTGTTATTAATGTATATATGATGTATTTCCAGGTCGTGGCACCATGTGTACTGTGTGGTGAACCAGGGGGAGCTGGGCTTCTACAAGGACCAGCGTAGTGCAGTCCAGGGGCTGCCCTACCACGCTGAGGTCCCCGTCAGCCTGCAGGGGGCGCTCGGGGAGGTGGCCCTGGAGTACAAGAAGAAGAAACACGTCTTCAAACTCAAGTTAGTCTCTCTCTCTCTCAAAATAATACATTAGATAATGGGGTGATCTTCGGACAGATAGATATGGTTGATTGATGGCTATAGACGGATAGATGCAGACATGATGGACATAGATGATGGATGGATGGATGTGTTGCCGGAGTAACGGTGTTTGTTTTGTGTCCCCAGACTGACAGACGGTAACGAGTATCTGTTCCAGGCCAAAGACGACGTAAGAAACGCCTTCATAATGACCCCCACTTCCTGTGCCGTAGGCTAACATCCTACCGTGTCTGTGGAGTCTTCTCTAACTGTGTGTGTGTGTGTGTGTGTGTGTGTTAGGAGGAGATGAACTCCTGGATCTCTGCGGTGGCAGTATGTGCCCCGCCCCCTGTGGGTCTGGACGTGACCCCCAGCAGCCATAGCACGCCGGCCGCCACCACTCGTGCTCAGACGCTCCCGACCTCCGTCGCCATAGCAGCAGAGTCCAGTCCCGGCAAGCGGGAGAAGGACAAGGAGAAGCGCTTCAGTCTGTTCAGCAAGAAGAAGTAGACCACAATCTCCCCCTCCTCCACTCTCCTCCTCCCCCTCCTCCTCCTTCTCCTGCTCCTTTTCCTCCTCTCAGCAGAGTGCAACTCCGTCGTAAAAGCTCCGGGTCGACGCCTCAACACTTCCTGTCTGGCTCAGAGCTCCGCCCACAGCATGTCCCTTCTTCCTGTTTTCCAGATGAGGACCTGATTGAAGACACTGTCCGATTTTCGCTCGTATCTCTGCTTTCGGCTGCCGCCAACTCCGGAAACTAAAAGATGTGACGATGACATGCTAGAGGAGTCTCCGATATTTCATAATTTCTCCAATATTTCATAATTCCATGTTATGTATTATGATCAATATTATAAGGATTATTATTATTATTATTATTATTTCTGTTCCTCTTAATGCTAATCCGGCGTCTGTCTTCCTCTGTGGTGGTGAGCGTTGTTAAAGTTCTGTCTGGGAGCATCTTGGCATGTCATGAAGAACCTATAACTTGGTCAGAACACATTCTGATCCCGATCTACGCCATTCGGGTCCTAAGCTACACCATTCTGTTCATGAGCTGCACCATTCTGGTCCTAAGCTACGTGATTCTGGTCCTAAACTACATCACCCTGATCCTTAGGGTTAGGGTGGTGTAGGGGGGGAATGAGGTTGTGGATGTAAAGGAGTGTCGTCTACATACATGTTTACCATGTGGTGCTTTAAAATGTAAGTAGAAGCTGTGTATAAAATAACTAAGCCTGCTCAAGTTCACATATACTACTACTACAACTAATAAGACCTACCAAGCAAAATAAGCTTCATTAATGGTTTTATAAAAACTTAAATAAACGTCAATGTTTTAACAATCTATGCTGAAGGTGACTGAAGGGAAGGAAGTAGGCTTCATAACACTCAGTATATATACTGGATTGTTTTATTTGAAACATTTGATTCTGTCCCTAGTTATTTCAAGTATTTTCCTACAATAAGTATTTTGAGTTTAATATAAAGAATATGGTTAAGGTTTATTTAGTCTAACAAGTATGGAGACATTGATGTATTGTAACAGAATACTGAAGTGGTGGTTCGCTTGCGTGGTGGCTTCAGCCGTGCAGTTCTTTCTGTTCTTAGTTTTCTGCTTCTGTTTGATAACGATAGTGTGCTTTCCTCTGTCACTGTAACTATAGCAACACAATATTTCTCCACATTGCACAATCAATGCCACGATAAGGGGGGTCGGGGGGGTGCGCTTGTTTTGCAATATAGCGGATGGGGTTAGTGGGTGGGGAAGTCTATGACTTCGGGGTCAGGGGTCACTGCACATGTAGTCTGTTCCCTCTCTGTTACATATGTGCAAAAAGCCATTAAATGCTTTTAAAAAGAACTCTGCGACTCGTCTCTTCCTGTGGTTTTAAACTTGGACTGAGAACTAGATTTGACTGATCAGCTCCCTGTAGAACCAGCATCAGTCTTCTGCTGGTTCTACTGGGAGCTTTCCAGTAGAACCGGTAGCGGACTGCTGCTGGTTCTACTGGGAGCTTTCCAGTAGAACCGGTAGCGGACTGTGGTTGTACTGGGCAGCTCCCAGTAGAACCAGTACCAGACTGTAGTTGTACTGGTCAGCTCCCTATATCTTGCCTGAAGTTCACCATTGGGAAGGCTTGTCTGAATTTAACAACAGGTAGGCCAACATTTACGACTGAGACCAATGTTATAAATCCGATGAATGTACACCGGGTGGCAGAAATGAACTCAATGGGATGTAAATGTGGACTGGTTATTGGTGGCCAATCCAATTCCATCTATGTTGGCTAATTAAAACATATTTCTTACAATGTAGAACTCATGAGCAATTATGTTTATAATGCTTAAAAATTCTCAATAAAAAATGAATGTAAATGTATGGTTACTATAGCCTACGTAGAACAAACCGTGACCGCGTATTACATTTTTTCTACTATATTATATATTTCTATTTTTTATTTTTTAAAGGGATAATTAATTTAAAGCTCGGGAATCTTCATGAGCGTTATTAGAATCGAGAAGTCTGTTCGTGTAGCAGAAGTTGGGAGTTCGTCGTTGCGCCGACCGTCAACTGAAACGTGCTCCGTCCTCCATTGTTTTCTCCGGCCGTTACTTTTGAGGAACACCACGCGGGAACCGAGCCCCTCCGGCGGGAAGCTGGACGGTGTTTACACGCTCGGTACGGGAGCTCGGAGCTTCTGGTCTCGTCTGGTCTGGTCTGGTCTCGTCTCGTCTCGTCTGGTCCGGTCTGGTCCGGTCCGGTCCTCTACGATACCGGAGCCTAGCACCGGAGCTCCCCCCGGGTAGTCTACGGTAAGGAGACTGACTGCATGTGGGATGAAGGTCACATGGAGTCACCAGAGCAGACGGCGTCACACAGACGACCAGTATTATGTTATATGACGAGTATCTTAGCTTAGTATTGCAGTACTAGTATTAGCTTAGTGTAGTGCTGTAGGTTGTACTACTACGAGGCTACTGCGACACGCTGAGGTCGGGTGAATAAAAGCACAACTAAACGCATCGTTACTCTGCAGGTACAGGAGCTATCATCACTGAAACAATGGAAATGGCAGCTCCCAGTAGAACCAGAAGCAGACTTTGGTTGTACTGGGCAGCTCTTAGTAGAACCAGTAGCAGACTGTGGTTGTACTGGGCTGCTCCCAGTAGAATTACCGGGGGCCAGATGTGCGTTGTAATAGACAACTCCCAGTAGACAAGCAACTGTGGTTTTACTGGGCAGCTCCAGTAGAACCAGTAGCAGACTGTGGTTCTACTGGGCAGCTCCCAGTAGAACCACTAGAAAGCTGTGGTTTATCTGGGCAGCTCCGCAGTAAGAACCAGTAGCAGACTGTGTTCTATGGGCAGGCTGCCCAGTAGAACCACTAGAAGACTGTGGTTGTACTGGGCAGCTCCCAGTAGGATCAGTAGCAGACTGTGGTTGTAATGGTGGGTAGCTCCCAGTAGCAGACTGTGGTTGCACTGGGAAGCTCCCAGTATAACCAGTAGCAGACTGTGGTTATAGTTGGCAGCTCCCAGTAGCAGACTGTGGTTGTACAAGGCAGCTCCCAGTAGAACCAGTAGCAGACTGTGGTTGTACTGGGCTGCTCCCAGTAGAAGACTGTGGTTGTACTGGGCTGCTCCCAGTAGAACCGGTAGCAGACTGTGGTTGTACTTGACAGCTCCCAGTAGAACCAGTAGCAGACTGTGGTTGTACTGGGCAGCTCCCAGTTGAACCAGTAGCAGACGGTGGTTGGACTGGACTGCTCCCAGTGGAACCAGTAGCAGACTGTGGTTGTACTAGACAGCTCCAATTATAACCAGTAGTAGACTGTGGCTGTAGTGGACAGCTCCCGGTAGAACTAGTAGCAGACTGTGGTTTTACTGGGCAGCTCCCAGTAGAACCAGTAGCAGACTGTGGTTCTACTGGGCAGCTCCCAGTAGAACCACTAGAAGACTGTGGTTGTACTGGGCAGCTCCCAGTAGGATCAGTAGCAGACTGTGGTTGTAATGGTGGGTAGCTCCCAGTAGCAGACTGTGGTTGCACTGGGAAGCTCCCAGTATAACCAGTAGCAGACTGTGGTTGTAGTGGGCATTATACTGGGCAGCTCCCCAGTATAATCAGTGATAGACCTGTACTGGGCAGCTCCCAGTGTTAAAGAGGAGGTGTTAAAGGCGTGACTCTGGGATTAAGGAGGTGCTCTGTCTCTAACTTTCTGACTGGTTGGGGAGCAGAGGAGGAGGGGGGGGGGGGGGGTAAGGAGAACAGGGAGGAGGAGGAGGAGGATTGGGAGGAGGAGCAGGAGGTGAAAGTGCTGAGTGTGTCTTCTTGGTGTTCGGGAGAACATATGGACAGACTGAAGCTGGAGAGCAGCCAGTACACACTGCTGAGAGGGAGTGTGTGTGTGTGTGTGTGTGTGTGTGTGTGTGTGTGTGTGTGTTGTGTGTGTGTGTGTGTGTGTGTGTGTGTGTGTGTGTGTGTGTGTGTGTGTGTGTGACAGACAGAGAGAGAGAGAGAGAGTGGGAGAGGGAGGAGAGGGACTGGGAGAGGGAGGGGGGAGAGACTGGGAGAGGGAGGGGAGAGAGGGCTCGCTACAGCAGGGTACTTCCCCTTTAAGCGCTCAGGAGGAGAGTGGGAGGGGGAGGGGCTTCCTGAGGAAACAGGTGTGAGGCAGGCAGGGGGATGATGTCATCCTCTATCTGTTACCTGGAGCTTGCTGCTAGCCTAGCACCGTAGCAGAGGGAGAGAGAGAGAGAGAGGCTGTGTAGCTGCTGTGTGTAAAGGTAGTGAGAGGTGGTTCAGGTAAGAGTCTGCCTGTCTCCCTCTCTGTGTCTGTCTGTCTGTCTGTCTGTCTGTCTGTCTGACTCCCTGCCTGACTCCCTGCCTGTCTGTCTGTCTGTCTGTCTGACTGTCTGTCTGTCTGTCTGTCTGTCTGTCTGTCTGTCTGTCTGACTCCCTGTCTGTCTCTGTCTGTGTGACAGCCAGGGCTGTGTAGTGTTAAAGGACAGATCTGTGTTGGTTATGGTTCACAGCTAACTAGGGTTTAGTGGTTATTGGACCTGCTAACTATGATTTATATGTGTATTGCTCCCCTGGATATTTTGTTGTATATTTTATTTTATTTTATTTTATTTTATTTCTATTCTAGTTCTATTTCTATTTTGTATTCCTTATAACTACTGTCGGCTGTCGGGCGTTTTGCACACAAGATTTTCACTCACTGCTTATACTCACGTGTAAACTGTGAAGTGACAATAAAAATACTTGAAACTTGATGTTTTAATAGGAGTCGTGTATAGTTAATAGCATCTGCTAATTAGTCACTAGCAACATAGAGTGAGGTCATCAACAGGTGGTGTGTGTGTGTGTGTGTGTGTGTGTGTGTGTGTGTGTGTGTGTGTGTGTGTGTGTGTGTGTGTGTCTCAGCTGACTACTAATGTAAACAGAGCAGGTGTTCAGATGGCATGATGTCATCCAGGAAGTGGACGTAAGCAGCATGTGACATGTTAATATGCTAATACTACAGTACTAACTACTACTACAATACTACTATAGTACTACAGTACTAACATAGTGCTGTAGTACTACTCTAACACATTTTGAATAGGATTATAATAGGGATGATTTTGATGAGTGATTTTAATGTCCTGATCCCAGTCGATCATATAGTTGCAATCTTATATAATGTAGTATCATAAAATATAGTATACTTTTGTTTTTTTAATGATGACTTTCGATTTGGTGTGTATATTTGAGTCTGTCAAAGACTTTCTACAAATATAAAATAAGTTGATGACATGATATTGTTCTCAGAAGTTCTGTGTATAGTATAAATAGACCATGTTTGCTCTGATAATATTCAGAAGTAGGTCAACATGCATACACTATTTAACACCGTTTTCGCTCCCACTTCTGTGTCTGATCACTCCTCCTCTCCCCAACTCTCTCCTCTCTTCTCCCTTCCTCTCCTCTCCTCTCCTCTCCTTTCCTCTCTCCTCCTCTCATAGTAACTCCTCCACACTTCTCCTCTTCTCTCCTCTCTTCTCTTCTCCCTTCCTCTCTCCTCCATCTCCTGTTAACACTACAACATGAATGTTGTAGTGAATGCCATATACGTTGACTGGGTTGTTGTTGTTATTGTTATTACCATTGAACAACACAATAAACCAGTCTCTCCCCCTGCAGGCCACATCTCTACAGGCTCCGCCCCCAGACAGCGGTGGATGGATGATGTCGTGGAGGAAGAGCCACTCAGGGGGTGGGGGTCCCCAGGGTGTACAGGGGCCTCAGGGTGTACAGGCTCCTCAGGGTCTACAGGGACCCCAGGGTCTACAGGTACCCCAGGGTCTACAGGGTCTACAGGTACCCCAAGGTCTACAGGGTCTACAGGTACCCCAAGGTCTACAGGGTCTACAGGTACCCCAAGGTCTACAGGGTCCTAAGGGTCTCCAGGACACTAGGAGCAGTAAGGGGCTGATTAACCAGCCTGGACAGAACAACTGCTTCCTCAACAGCGCATTGCAGGTACACACGCACGCACGCACGCACGCACGCACGCACGCACGCACGCACGCACGCACGCACGCACGCACACACACACACACACACACACTCACACACACTTTGAAGCTCCAGGTAGCATTCGCCTGGAGACAGATGGTGAAACAGACCCATACTTCTGGCTGGAGAGACATATCTCTATTCATCTATTCACCATGTGCCAACAAAACAAATCCTCAAACTTTTTCCCATAGATAAAGGAGCTTTGAATTCAATAGTCAAATTTTTTTGTGGAAGTATTGTACAATGAGACATTGCTGGCTGTCTGTCTCTGTCTCTGTCTCTGTCTCTCTCTCTCTCTCTCTCTCTCTCTCTCTCTTATTTTGTATTTTTTATCTTTTATATTATTATATATTTTATTTTATCTTATTATTTATTTCTTTATTGTATTTTTTTTTTTATTTTATTGTATTTTGTCTTTTTTTTTTATTTTATTTTTTATTTTTTATTTTTTTTATCTTTTTTATTTTTATTATTTTTGTATTTCTTTTTTTTCTTTCGTTCTCTCTTTCTCTCTTTCTCTCCTACTTCCGGGTAATACATGACCGGCAGACACGAGTATGTAATATGTGCCTGCAATCAGGGCACATACGCCGAGAATGCCCGGAGTTTAAATGTCACGGGTGTGGAGAACAGGGCCACTTCAAGAGAGAATGTGGTCTCCAGGATCGGCGGAGGGAGGAGGAGACCACAACAGAGGAGCGGGCCGCCCCTGCGGGGGTGGCGACGGGGGACGGCGCGGAGGACGGAGCAGAGGTGGTGGTGGACGGAGCGGAGGCGGACGGAGCAGAGGCGGTGGAGAGAACAGAGGCGGAGGAGGCGGCCATGGAGGAGCAGTCCAGAGAGGGAGAAAGCAGTGGAGGTGAGCGGATGGAGGAGGAGGACGGGGACGCGCTGCAGAAAGGAGGAGCGGTGGCGAACGCAATTGCGAGAGCGTCACCGTCAGATCTCGTCTCATAAATGCTCGGAGGAATCCTGCGTCTTCTGCGCTCTCAAGGTGAGGCAGCCATGTTTCTCTCCACAATGAAAGCCCCTCACGTCTCTTTCATTTCTTGCGTTATTTACACAACGTGTTTTTCATTTATTTATTTATTTTGTATTGAAGTTTTTATTGATTTTTCACAAAGATATACACAGAACAGTACATCCACAACATGTACTGAAAAACAAACAGTAACATAAACAAACAAATACAGTTTCAATATTCACACAAAAATATCTTAATTAGGCATTTACTGAGCAGGTGTCATGTCTAGGGTTGGGTATCGTTTAGATTTTTCCGATACCGGTGCCAAAACGATACTTTTAAAACGGTACCGGTTCCTAAACGGTGCCTGAACCGATACCTTCTTTAAAATAAAGAGCAAACAATAACGTTAAATAATGTCTTTTTTTTATTGGCTAAGGCAAAACCATTGAACAATATATTAACTCTTAAAGTAACACTGTTTAAATTAGAATTACAATTAAATACAAAACACTATTAAACATTACTAATACATATTAAATTAACAATATCAACAAATAACAATTGAACAATAAATAAGTTACAGTACTACTACTAATAATAAATAACAGCAAACAAAGCAAGTGAAAACTACTCTACACTACTCTGCATATTCTACATCCACCTGTGCACACAATCAACAATTTTTCGATGAAAACCCGCTAAACACGATCAGAACCCGCTAAACACGATCAGAACCCGCTAAACACGATCAGAACCCGCTAAACACGATCAGAACCCGCTAAACACGATCAGAACCCGCTAAACACGATGTAAACAAGCTTGAATCCTCTGTCTCCTCCTGCCACTCCTCCTACAACTCTTCCGCGCAACCCCTTCGGGTTTACCGTAATACCCCTATAATACCCCCAGCTTCTCTGCTTTCAGAAACCATTGGAATTTCTTCGATCGCACAAACGTTCTAGGAGTTACGGTAGTTTGAAAAAAGCGAGTAATTGGAGCGCCGGCGCTCCCTTCGGTCGTGGCACCGAAATGAGGCACCGAAATATGCGTTTTGATTCGGTACGGTAGGTACCGGTCGTACGGGAACCGGTGCCATAGTGGTTTCTTGGGTTTCGGTACCCATCCCTAGTCATGTCTCATATAAATGTAACATTTTTCCCAGTTCTTTTTAAATGTATCCTCTTTGACACTCAAAAGGTATGTCAAATGTTCCATAACATACATTTCTCATGCTTTCTTTTTACACAAAACTAAGGTAATGTGATGATGATAATGTGGTTATCATAGTGTAATGAAAATGTGGTTATTATAGTGTAATGATAATTTAATGATAATGTGGATATGATAATGTTGTTATGATAATGTGGTTTTGATAATGTGGTTGTGATTTTGTGATGATAATGTGCTGATGGGTTTCCCCTCCAGAGCATCTTCTCAGAGCTCCAGTACAGCAGTCGCTCGGTGCTGCCATCGGACTCCCTGCGGAGCGCCCTGGCCAACACCTTCAGCACACAGCAGCGCTTCCAGCTGGGGGGCATGGACGATGCTGCAGAGTGCTTCGTACGAACACACGCACACACCCTGACACACACTTAAACACCCTTACACACCTTAAAACACACCTTTAAGGAGACGTCATACCACCAGGTGTGAGCGTGATTAGCCATTCCAAGCGGCTTCAAAAACCAGGGTGTCATCTCCGGTTTTTGGCATCAGAAGTGGGAGTGTCCACCGAGAAGTATGGTGGATAGATCAGCCTACCAGCCAGTGGACTGTAGCAACCGGTAGGCTGATCTATCCACCATACTTCTCGGTGGACACTCCCACTTCTGATGCCAAAAACCGGAGATGGTTAATCACGCTCACACCTGGTGGTATAATAGGAGTTAAAATACACTGCAATGCTTCCATAGTCGATGCTGCTGCTAGGAAGTAGTACTAGTACATAGTGTACTGTAGTAATATATGTGGACGTCCTGCTCCTGCCGCAGGAGAACATTCTGATGAGGATCCACTTCCACATCTCCGAGGAGACCAGCCCGGACATCAGCAGCACCTCCTCCTCCCCCTGCACCTCCTCACTCTGCATCCCGCACCAGAAGTTCTCCATGATGCTCTATGAACAGGTGAGCTGCCGGGAGGGATCTGTGCCCCTTTGTCTCCCCCCAGAAGTTTCTGCTGTAACAGCGTAGGTCCTAGAGAGACCTATAAGTAGAGGACCTCTATAGGTAAAGAGACTTTCTATAACTAAAGACCATTTATAACTTGCGTGTGTGTGTGTGTGTGTGTGTGTGTGTGTGTGTGTGTGTGTGTGTGTGTGTGTGTGTGTGTGTGTGTGTGTGTGTGTGTGTGTGTGTGTGGTGTGTGTGTGTGTGTGTGTGTGTGTGTGTGTGTGTGTGTGTGTCAGTGTGTGTGTAGCAGCTGTGGAGCATCCTCAGATCCTCTGCCCTTCATCCAGATGATTCACTACATCTCCACCACCTCACTGTGGTAAGACCTGCCTGTCTATCTGTATTACTGTCTGTCTGTCTGTCTGTCTGTCTGTCAAGTATCAACTTTCTTTACTGTCCCTTTACAGGGAAATTGGTTTGCAGCCAGCCATATCCAAAAAGTCTCATACAAAGCACCAAAACACTGATGTCCGTCCGTCTGTCTCTGTCCTGTCCGTCCGTCTGTCCAAGAAAATCAAATCACAGACATACACACACATACAGAGACTCCTTCCATTATAGTTAGATTTCTAACTAAAAGCTCTCCCTTTTCAGTTATCCAGTCGACCTGATTACACACAGGAAGCATGTGTTAGTTCTGTATGGCTGGTTTCATGCAACAACAGCAGCAAACTTGCGTATCCGTATATCCTAGAGACCTAGCCTGAACTAGCTGTCTCCTCCCCCCTCCTCTCTCCTCTCTCCTCTCCCCAGTAACCAGGCTGTGGAGATGCTGAAGAGGAGGAGCGATGCGTCTCCTGCTATGTTTGGGGAGCTGCTCCGTAACGCCAGCAGTGTCGGAGATCTGCGCAACTGTCCTGTAAGAGCTCCTGCTACTCCTCACTACTCCCCATCCTCCTCCCCCTCCTTACACCACTACTGCTATCTGTCTCTCTGGGCTAACTGTCTGTCTCTCTCCAGGCTACCTGTCTGTCTCTCCGGGCTACCTGTCTGTCTCTCCCAAGGCTAACTGTCTGTCTCTCTGTGGGCTACCTGTCTGTCTCTCCCCAGGCTAGTTGTGGTGCACAGCAGCGTATCTCCAGGGTTCTGCTCAACTGTCCGGAGGTCGTGACCCTCGGCCTGGTCTGGGACTCTGCGAACTCTGACCTCGCTGGTGACCTCATCCATGCCCTGGGGACCCACCTCCGACTGGGAGATGTACGTGCACACACACATGCACACATTATATACACACACACGCACACACACAGAAGCGTCTGTTTAAATAAAGTTGTGTTGCAGCTGTTTGGTCGGGTGGAGCAGGCGAAGGCGCGTGTGGCAGAGCTCTACCTGGTGGGCGTGGTCTGTTACTACGGGCGACACTACTCCTCCTTCTTCTATCACACGCGGACCCGCAGGTGGATGTACTGCGACGACGAGAAGGTCACAGAGGTACGACCTCTGACCCCTGGCACATGAACACGCACGCACACACACGCACGTACACACACTGTGTCTACTTCCTGTGATGTCGTCATGCTGTGGTCTGATTGGTTGGAAGGTAGCACTGGGGCTTCCTGGGTCAGGCCAGAACTTCCTGTGATGTCATCATGTTTCTCCTGTGTGTGTTCACCTCCTCTCAGTTCCCCTCCACTAGAACTCAGCTTGTTCATTATCAATTCTCTCTCTCTCTCTTTTTCTCTCTCCCAGTGTCTCTCACTCTCTCTCTCCCAGGGTGTCTGTCTCTCTCTCTCTCTCTCTCTCTCTCTCCCAGGGTCTCTCACTCTCTCTCTCCCAGGGTGTCTGTCTCTCTCTCTCTCTCTCTCTCTCTCTCTCCCAGGGTCTCTCACTCTCTACCAGGCTCTCTCTCCCAGGGTCTCTCTTTCTCTGTACCAGGCTCGCTCTCCCAGGGTCTATCTCTCTCTACCAGGCTCTCTCGACCAGGCTCTCTCTCCCAGGGTTAGGGGCTGGTTGTGAAAACAAGGATTTCCATCTATTGTTTCTCTGTCCAGCTTGACTCAGCTCAGGGCGTGGTCAACACACACACACACACACACACACCACACACACACACACACACACACACACACACACACACACACACCACACACACACACACACACACACACACACACACACACACACACACACACACAGCGTGGTGAGGAGGCTGGATGTGGGACTCTGTGTTCTGTAACAGACTTGAACTCGGAGCGTTTGGTGGGTTGAAAAAAACGACCAGCTAGGTAAGCAGGGACACTTCAGGGACTAACCTTACTAGCTCGAACCAGGACAATCGCAGACTAAATTGTACGAATCATCGTAGCCTATATTTTCAAATATGTGCAGCTCAATAATGCCTCATTTAACGTGGATTTAGTCTGGTTTAAATGCTTCCACATCTATCTATAGACGAAGCCCAGTGCCTCTGCTAAAACTTTTCACAATATAATGACAATGTGTGCATCGTTCGTGTTAATTTGAGAGGAAATATAGGTTACTATTGGCCTTATATCCTATAAATAGGCTAATATAATATACCATAATGAGTATATATCCTATGAACTCAAAACGTTGGTCTCTGTGGAGATGTCTGATTACGCATGGTATTCACATCCGATCATGACAAAACATTCATCGATACAGAGAATGTTTGACTGCCTCCATGTGAATGATGCATTTCAGGTACCAAAACAAATGCGGCCATTCAGTTCAGCAGAACACAGAGAATGCAATCCAGAGTACCCTGGTGTAACCTTTACCAGGGTGGTGGTGTGATATGACAGCTGCTGTTGACACAGTTTGCAATTTTGAGGTAGTTTTGAAATGCTGCCAGTCTTCAGAGGTTTTTCTCCCTGACATTGTTGTAACCTACTAGACTTAACGGCCCCAGAATGCGCTGCTCTACTTGGAAAAGGCGACGACTGGATCGTGCCACTGCTATTATTACATAAAGGGGTAGAAAAACAAACAATAAGGACATTTATTGAAGGCAAAACATCAACAACAGCAAATCGCACACAAGACAATCCCACCACTCCCACGAAAAAAACATTATTACCAACTTACGGGTCAAGGGCTTTTCCTCACCATCAGACGCCAACCATGCTGTGCTATCACCCACTTCAGCACCCCCATCCTTGTTAATAAGAATTTTCCACTGAGGGTCCACATGTATGTATATACAGTCATTTTACACATACATATATATATTGTGTATGTGTAATTTATGTTAGATCCGCCCCCGGTGGCAGCGGACGTTGGCTTATGGGCGCCTGCATTAAGGGGCCGCTACCTAGCCTCTGCCTGCTGCTGTATGCTGGACCCCCGCGGTACACCCGTGGTACTGCCACCACCCTCCGCCCCCCCCCACCCTGCACCCCTAGCAAAGGCAACAGCTCCTTGCTTACGGAACCAGGCTGAGGACTCAGGTATCACCATGACAACAGCATAAACATCCCAATAATACATGTACATGTTTTGGTCGTCTTCAAAACCGTTTGCCAAAGCTGTGTGTGTGTGTGTGTGTGTGTGTGTGTTGTGTGTGTGTGTGTGTGTGTGTGTGTGTGTGTGTGTGTGTGTGTGTGTGTGTGTGTGTGTGTGTGTGTGTGTGTGTGTGTTGTGTGTGTGTTGTGTGTGTGTGTGTGTTGTGTGTGTGTTGTGTGTGTGTTGTGTGTGTGTTGTGATGAATCAAACTAGAAGAGAGCCATCCATCTCCAGTGATACCCGCACCGATTCGTCGACAGATAGCTGCTCCCTCCCCCCTGAGACCCCGGCCCAACCCACGCCCCCCTGCCAGACATACACAGGTAGGGGTGAGTGTCACCTGGAGCGAGACAAGAGGTACCAGAGAGACTAGAGATATATTAGAGTGTTAGCGAGACTAGAGATGATAGAGATACTAGTGAGACTAGAGAGACATTAAAGATACTAGAGAGAGACCCGAGATACTAGAGAGAGTCATATAGAGATATATAGAGATATATTAGAGGGTTAGAGAGACTAGAGATGATAAAGGGATACTAGCAAGACTAGAGCAACTAGACAGTGACCAGAGATACTAGAGAGACATTAAAGATACTGGAGAGATTAGAAATACCAGAGATACCAAAGAGATAATGAAGATACCAGAGAGATACTGCAGAGACTAGAGAAGGACTACATATTCTAGAGAGACTGGAGATACTAGAGAGACCAGAGACAGACTGTCATTGGCCCCCATGTCTTGTTGTCAATTATCATTATTCTTCTCTCATCTCTCATCTCATGTTTTGACCAATCACCTGCTGCCCCGGCTCTGGTTGCTAAGGCCAAGTGACGGACAGCGACCAGCGCCGCTCTCAGAGGAAGGCGGGCGGGGCCGGGCATAGGGGGCGGAGCTCTAGTGGCCCACGGCGATCTAAACTTGACAACGAGGCGTCTTCAGCTGGTTATCATAGCGACGGTAGGCGGGGCCAGTGATAAATCACATGACCAACAATGATAGGTTAAAGGTAGTAGACTTCCAGTAGACCTCCAACTCCCAGTAGACCTCCAACCCTCCAGTAGACCTCCAACCCACCACCCTCCAGTAGACCTCCAACCCACCAGTAGACCTCCAACCCTCCAGTAGACCTCCAACCCTCCAGTAGACTTCCAGTTGACCTCCAACCCTCCAGTAGACCTCCAACCCTCCCAGATTAGACCTCCAACCCTCCAGTAGACTTCCAACTCCCCCATTCATCCTTTTTCATCTCTTGTCATCCGTTTTTTTTGTCCATAGTTCATAGTTCAGTGTCATGTCTCCTCTTTTCCTCCTTCTCCTCCTTCTCCTCCTCCTCCTGTGTGCTTGTAAACTGCATCACTGTATGAAAGGTTCTGTTTGATAAAGTGTATCCTCCCCTGCTCCTCCCTCCCTGCTCCTCCTCCACAGGGGAGATTCTGAAGGAGCGCCAGGCCGCCTGCCCTCCTCCTCCTCCTCGCTCCTCCTCCTCCTCATCCTCCAGGAGGTTGCGAGACTTCAAGGAGACGATGAGCAGCATCATCCACACCCGCTCTCTCTCCTCCTCCTCTTCGCTCCCCTCCTCCTTCTCCGCTGGCCCCGCCCCTAAAGAGCGGGACTGGGAGACAGACAGCTCCAGCAGTGAATCGCAGGCGGGCGGGTCAGTGGGGTCGGGGGGGCGGAGCCGGCCCGTGTGGCGGCCCAGGAGGGAGGTCCTCAACATCGACGGCATCTTCACTCGCGAGAGACGTCGCCAGGCCGGGTACAGCCCACTAGGCGGGGCTCTGCTGGAGGACCAGAACCCGGGACCTAACCCTGGTCTGAACCTTAACCCTAACCCTGGTCCCAACCTTAACCCCAACACTGGTCCTACCCTTATCCCTAACACTGGCCTTAACCTTAACCCTAACCCTCGCCCTAACCTGAACTCTGGCCCTAACCTTCACCCTAACCCTAGCTCTAACCCTGAACCTAGCCTTGAGCCTAACCCCAACCTTTACACCAAACCTGGCCCTGGGCATAAACCACCCTTGCTAAACCCCAACCCTAACACCAGGCAGGGGGGAGGAGGGGGGAGGCAGGGGGGAGGAGGGATCCAGAGAACAGAGAGCGGCTATGAGTCCAGCGAAAGAACCACCAGCCCAGTAGACCGGTACTCCTGTCCACTGGGCCCCCAGACCCCCTACAGACCCTCAGGTAGGGATAACACACACCTGTAACACACACACGCCTATAAAACACACATGTAACACCTACTTGCATTGCACACCTGTAACACACACCTGTAATACACACCTGTAACACGCACCTGTAACACGCACCTGTAACACACCTGTAACACACCAGTGACATACAGCTGTAACACACACCTGTAACGCACACCTGTAACACACACCTGTAACACGCACCTGTAACACACACCATGTAACGCACACCATGTAACGCACACCATGTAACGCACACACCATGTAACACACACCATGTAACACACACCATGTAACACACACACCATGTAACACACACCATGTAACACACACACCATGTAACACACACCATGTAACACACACCATGTAACGCACCATTGACACACACCATGTAACACACACCTGTAACGCACACCTGTAACGCACACCTGTAACACACACCTGTAACACGCACCTGTAACATGCACCTGTAACACACACCTGTAATACACCAGTGACATACAGCTGTAACACACACTTGTAACACACACCTGAAACAGACACCTGCAACACACATCTGTAACACGCACCTGTAACACACACCTCTAACACACACCTGTAACACACACACCTGTAATACACCTGTAACCCATACCTGTTAATGTTGGGCACGGTGGCACAGTGCTTGCACTGCTGCCTCACAGCAAGAAGGTCCTGGGATCGATTCCCGCCTGGGGCGCTATTGACTGTGGGGTGCCCAGGTGGGTGATCTCCCGGCCTTTCTGTGTGGAGTTTGCATGTTCTCCCCGTGCTCCGCGGGGTCTCCTTACGGAGTAAAAGAACCCCAATTAAAAACATGTGAAGATCGCCTCTCCTGTCCACATCCCTGACCAAGATGTGGACGTAAAACCTGGAGCTGTTGGTCCCCGGGCGCCGTTGAGATGGCTGCCCACTGCTCCTGCTGCCCCTGGGGTTAAATGCAGAGGACACATTTCCACGGGCCACCCTCCCTGCATGCGCGTGTGTGTGTTTGGCGGCCGCCACTTCCCGTTGTGTGACCAATATGTGTGGACTAATAAAGATCTTCATCTTCATTACACACACCTGTAACACACACACACACATGTCACTGTAACACATACCTGTTACACACACCTGTAACACTCACACACGTCACTCACAGGACGCAGTGAGCTGGACGAACTACAGGATGAGGTGTGGCGGCGGGCGAGAGAGGTAGAGCAGCAGAGAGAGCGGGAGAGAGAGAGGGAGTCGGCCATGGGATTCAACCCGACACCCAGCAAGATCCTGGACCTGGACCAGCTGCAGATCCAAGGTCTGCACACACACATCCTACACACGCACACACACACACACACACAAGCACACTCTGGACTGCAGGCTGGGGTGAGAGGTCATGGTGTTTGACCTTTGACCTGCAGGTAGAGGGGTCGGCGCTGAGCAGTGTGTGTCGGAGGCGGAGCTTCATTTGGATCAATCGGTGCGTCTGGAGAAGGCAGGGGAGGTGGCTGCTGCACTCTCCGTGGTCAATGAAGCTCTCTGTAAGTTTACCTGTTGGATGCACACACACACACTCTTTCTCTCTTTCACACACACACACACACACACACAGGTGCAGTACTGCGATCACATGACCAACATGTCATAGGAAACATACGCTGATTGAACTTAACGGACCACAAGGTTCTACTGAGACCACATGGTTCTACTGAGAGGTTCTACTGAGACCAAATGGTTCTACTGAGACGTTCTACTAAGACTACACTGCTCTGCTACTGAGACCCAGACCAGATCTCCAGGGAGAGAAGGGACCTCATCTCCTCCTGAAGAACCTTTGGAAGAACCACCTGCACGTGTGCTCTTGGTTTGGTCCAGCCTCCTCCCTAGTGAACTGTTGGTTTGGTCCAGCCTCCTCCCTAGTGAACTCTGTTGGTTTGGTCCAGCCTCCTCCCTAGTGAACTGTTGGTTTGGTCCAGCCTCACCCCTAGTGAACTCTGTTGGTTTGGTCCAGGCCACGGCGAGGTCTCCTTCTGTTTTGAGATCATAAGTCATCATTCACTCATAATGCCACCATTCATAAACATTTGTATCAGCTTATCCTTACCATGACACACACACATACATCACCATTGCCTGACTTTTCTTTAGTTCATTCATTCTTTCTTTTCATATCATATTTCATTTATTTAATTTAACTTATTTTCTGTTGCGGGTTGGTTTGTTTGTTTTGTGTTGTTTTGGCCTGGCTCTAGCAAAGCTCACAGCCACGCTAGCAGGGAATCGACCCGGCAACCAGCGCAGCACTGGCTCCCAGGCACGCCTGCAGGGCTGCCTGCGGCGAGCACGGAACTTGCAGCAGCGCATGCTGCAGAAGCAGGAAAAGGAACAACAACAACAACAACAACAACAGGAAGTACAACAAAAACTACAACAGGAACAGGAAGAACAACAAAAACTACATGAAGTACAACAGAAGCTACAACAACAACAACAACACGTAAAACAACCACAAGAAGTACAACAGAAACTACAAGAGGTACCACAACAACCAGAACTACAACAACAACAACAGGAACCACAACAGAAACAACTACAGGAACTACAACAACAGGTAGCACAACAGCAGGAACTACAACAGGAAGTACAACAACAGAAATTGCAACAACAGCAGAAACTACAGTACAAACTACTAGCAGCATTACACCAGGAACATGTTGATCCTAATAAAAACCATCAATATCACTATGGATATGGTCAACAACAACAACAACCCTCCCACCAGCTGTTATCAGCTGGCTTCCCAGAGGAGGGTGAGCCACAGCTCCCACAGCCCACCAGGTAACCAATCACACGCTATCCCTGCTGACACTTAACCTCTGACCTTTTATTAACAATCAATCAACAGAACCGTGTGTGTGTGTCTGTCTGTGTTTCTGTGTTTGTGTGTGTGTTTGTCCTCAGTTCAAAGCCTGTCTCGCTCCAAGTATTTCTGACAGACAGACAGGAGCACCAAGCCCCGCCTCCTGCTGACTCCGCCCCCATCAGCCTGGACCCTACAGGTGCACCCAGGGAGGACAGCAGGGGGGCTGCAGGCTCCTTTACCCCACCTCCTCCAGGCCGCACCCCACCCACCGGCCACACCCACTACATCTCCGATAGGCACAGACCCACCACCGAGGCCGCTACCCCCTGCATCTCAGTCCCGCCCCATGTCGCCATGGCAACCATGCCAGTGGAGCACCGGGCGCTCAACGTCAGCCGATATTACAACTCCCAGAATACCCTGCATGGCTCGCCCAATCAGGAGCTGTCTGAGCTGGACGCTTTGTACCAGGCCAGCCTCCGAGCTCCCAGCATGCACCGGGGCAGCAACACAACAGGTACCCATACCCATACTAGTATCTTTACAGAACCAGTTAGTGTATATACAGTATTATTTTCTTTACAGGACTAGTTAGTCACAGTACTGTCTGTTTGTGTGTGTGTGTGTGTGTGTGTGTGTGTGTTGTGGTGTGTGTGTGTGTGTGTGTGTGTGTGTGTGTGTGTGTGTGTGTGTGTGTGTGTGTGTGTGTGTGTGTGTGTGTGTGTGTGTGTGTGTGTGTGTTGGGGGGGGGGGGGGGGGGGGGGGGGGTCAGGACCCTCCACTTACCCAACAGCCAGCAGGTCCAAGACTCCCACAGCAGAGATGGAGAGATACGCCTACCGAGCCCCACCCACCCTACAGGTAACCCTGACCCCCACCCCGGCCTACAGGTGACCCCACCCACCCTACAGGTGACCCCCTGACTAAGCACTACAGGTTTAAGGGAGCTGTCTGTCTCTCTCCTCCCAGCCTCAGGAAGGTTTCCATGACGACGAGAACTACAGCGCAGAGAACCTCCGACGCGTCACCCGCAGTCTGAGTGTCAGGGGTCACGCAGGGTCACGACCCCAAAACTACAGCCAAGTGGGTCACATATACACACACACACACACATTTAATACTTTTGAACACACAGGATGCAGAACCATCATCAAGGTGTTCTCTCTCCCCCTCCCCCCCGAAGGACTCCCTTTGTAGGTCCCGCTACTCCTCCCCCCCGCCTCCTGCTCCTGCTCCTCCTCCACAGCGCCTCCTCAGCAGGGAGGAGCGCTCTGGTAAGATCACTCCCCATCACCATGACGACCATCTACACCCGTCCAGTCCCCATGACAACCTTGACACTCCTATATTATTTGATTATTTTATATTGGGTTACAGTAGTTTGGATGAGGCAGGTAATATCTCCATATTGTTCCCTTCCTCTCACCTCAGATCAGACTGACGGGAGTTCCCTTGATCAGAGGTACCACAGGGTAGCCCTGAGTTATGGCACGCTTCCCCGGGCTCCACCCACCTCCTCCTCCTCCTCACTCCGGCAGCCTCGGGCTCCACCCACCACCACCAACTTCACCTCCTCCCTCCGCCGGCCCCGGCCTCCACCCACCAGCACCACCTCCTCCTCACTCCAGCAGCCTTGGGCTCCACCCACCACCTCCACCTCCTCACTCCCGCAGCCTTGGGCTCCACCCACCACCTCCTCCTCCTCACTCCCGCAGCCTTGGGCTCCACCCACCTCCACCTCCTCCCTCCGGCGGCCCCAGGCTCCACCCACCTCCACCTCCTCCCTCCGGCGGCCCCAGGCTCCACCCACCACCACCTCGTCACTCCAGCAGCCTTGGGCTCCACCCACCATCACCTCCTCCCTCCGGCGGCCCCGGGCTCCACCCACCACCACCTCAACCTTGCGCCAATTGTCCCGAGGAACTCCAAACCAGGCACCTCCCTCGGCTCTAGGGGGCTGGCACTACGCTACCCTGCCCCGCCTTTACCGCCCCCACCCAACCTCCACAACCTACCCCCAATGCTCGCCACCTACTAGCCCCACCCAACACACCACAAGCCCCGCCCCCAAGAAGCCCCAGCGTGTTGACTTCCTGTAGCCCATCACTGAGCTGCTCCTTCTTTCCATCCTTTAGAAATATCAACGGCACCACAAGTATTAGCTTGAAAACTTTCCCAAGCCCAGTTTTAACGTCTGCCATTTTGAAAACATCTCGTATATATTGAGTGGTCATTGAACTTTGAAACCGTGGTAAGTTGGGGCATGAATAGGATTTGCTTCTGGGTTGGATGCAAGTTTGAAAGATAAGTTGTAATGGACTACTTCAGCGGTCTTATTTATTGAAAATATAACAGTGGTTATGTACCAATATAACCTTGTAGATTGTTCTTACCTGATTATACCATGTGTCTACAGCACACAAGGCTGCATAAACTACTGTACAGTATGTATGGCTGTGGCCCAACGGCAAGAGGGTTTAAAAACAAAAAACAAAGTGATTGCACACACGATTGGGACAACAGAGGAGTGGACATGTGTACATAAAACTTGGGAGTTTGTGGATCCTGAGGTGAAAAGGTTTAAAACTACCTAGCTAGTCTAGCACGCTAAACCAGAGACAACATTTCATTAGACTACCTGCAGTGTTCTACACAGACCAACATCCTGTTATGAATGATGTCATACACACGACTGACCAACAGGATGCATGCTGGATCTATTTTTCTAGGTTCTGAAAGTAGGCTTTCAAATACACAAGTGTTGGTTACCTGTACCCCTCCTATAAAGCACTTAGATTTTCAGAATGCTCATGTTTTTAAAATCAGTGGCTAATATTTAGCATGATAGTTCAGACCCATGCAAACATTTAACCTTGTACACTTGCAGTTAGCCCAATACTTAAGTACACATCCAAGTTTTACTTAGGAGGTACCTCAAATACTGCACGTTACCGGCGTTTTTAAAGTATTTCTCTATTTTTGTGGATTTAGAAAATTTACTTTGATAGGATGTTTAATAAAGATTCTAGTCTTAAATATTAAACTCTGCTCCTCATCATTGTACACTTTGTTCTTCTCTACCAATGATTACCTTTCCTGCAACCTGATTGGCACAATACAACTTTTAACCAGTTTCTAAAGCAGAACTTTCAGTCTCCGTTGAAATTCTTTATGTCATGCAGCCAGAGCTTAGGAATCCCACCCAGCCGCTGGTTGTATTGTGTGAATATCTTTTAGAAAGACCACAGCAGGGAGACGGCTGAGTTTTAGTCAAAGGGTTTTTATTTAGTCATCTACTTGTCTTCAGGCTTGTTGAAGCAGTAGGTCAGGCAGCACTTCCCACAGTAGTGTCTGTCGAAGTGACTGGCCATGAACACGCCAGCGCCACACTCGTCCGCCGGGCACTCCCTGCGCAGACGGTGGATCTTCCCGTTCTCGTCCACCTAGACAGCCAGGGAACACCATGAGGACTACAGCCCGATACAGAGACATGACACGATGCATGATGGGAAGTGGAGTCCTACCTTGTAGTACTTAAGCACAGCGAGCTTGACCTTCTTCCTCTTGTGCTTGTTCTTCTTGGGGGTGGTGTAGGACTTCTTCTTCCTCTTCTTAGCACCTCCACGCAGCCGGAGGACCAGGTGGAGAGTCGATTCCTGTACAAATAACCACGTCTCCATTAGAACAAGCACACTGGACCCACAAAGACCAGCCCAGTAGAAACATGGACCCACAAAGACCAGCCCTCTAGAACCCTGGACAGCAAGAACCACCATACCAGAACCCCAGGTTGCTAGAACCAGCTCACAACCCTGGATTGCTAGGCCATCAGGCTTCTCAACACCAATCTCATTGATCACTTTAAATGTACATTTATAACATTGACAATATTTAGATGATTCATCTCTGAATACATATGCTGCATTCCGTATGCCATTTACTTCTGGATACATATGCTTCTGATTCACTCAGTCGTGTATCTGCCTTACTCACTGTACTTACTTGGACATTTAAAATACTCAATATCCAAGCAATACTTGTGCGTCAACATTTACATCTACAAGTATTATGTATATTGTACTGCTCAATATATATAAAATCCATCTTCTTGCCATTTTATATTTTTCACTATCCTTTTGCATACTGTCACCTGCCATGTCAAGAGCTTCACTGTTCAGAATGAAAAACATGACAATAAAACGCCAACTTTGCTCGAACCACCTCACTACAACCCCTTCATTACAATCAGCTCATCTAGTCAACATAACCACACATCCTACAGGTCAGGACAGAGTACCTTCCTGCCAGGCTACAGGAGACAACATTAATGACAACCCTCAAGCTGATTGGCTAGCAAGATTTCACCCCCCCGGCCTGCTAGAGGAGTTACCTTCTGGATGTTGTAGTCAGACAACGTGCGGCCATCCTCCAGCTGCTTACCGGCGAAGATCAGCCTCTGCTGGTCGGGAGGGATGCC
This sequence comes from Coryphaenoides rupestris, assembly GCA_002895965.2. NCBI lineage: Eukaryota > Metazoa > Chordata > Actinopteri > Gadiformes > Macrouridae > Coryphaenoides > Coryphaenoides rupestris. The sequence goes on along the minus strand of PIJE02000071.1, from coordinate 247,060 downwards.
TGCAGGGAGACGGGAGAGTTTAGAGGGGCTCGACCACTGCAGGGTTACTATTGTATTCTTTTATAACTGCGGTCGGCTGTTTTGCACATAAGATTTTCACTCACTGCTTATAAAATACTTGAAACTTAAAATACTAATACTGCAACATAGACGTAACAGCCCCCCCCCATACTGTACCACCATGTGATAGTGACCCACAACATGACTAACCAATGCCTGGATGTACAGTGTCGTTCCAAGGTGTTATTTTCAACTAGTCGGTCAACTGATGAGCAATAGTTGAGCAACAGTTCAGCAATAGTTTAAAGGGCAGACTCACCCTCTTTGTCTTGGATCTTAGCCTTGACATTTTCAATAGTATCTGAAGGCTCGACCTGTGGGGCGGATAGGATTGGTTGGTTGGTTGGTTGACGTGGAACCGCACATACTATTCAACTAGTCCAGTAAAGCAGTGATTTTCAACCACTGTGCTGTGAGAGATCGTCAGATGTGTTGTGGGAAATTATCCAATTTCACTTAATTGGTCCCAAAAAATATTTAGCTTCTGCAACTAATTTGCCATGGAGTATAAATACATTGACAGACTAAATTGTCATTATTTATATACACACTATTAGGCTTCAATGCGTCATTTTTGGTTGGTGGTGTGCCGCGGGGTTTTTTTTTATGTACATTTTGCCTTGGATCAAAAAAAAAGTTGAAAAACACAAAGCAGTAAAGAACGGTGGTGCTTTCATCTAACCCGGGTTAAGTTCACCGGGTTAGATGACTCCCACGTGTCGTCACCGCGGCAGCAGATGCGGGCTCGGCGAGGACCGCTCAGCGTCACCACCACCAACGTGACTACAGCCCCACGGCGTGGCATCGAGACACGTTTTTATTAGAATAGACACCGATATGAGTCCATTGATCTCTGATATGATTATTATTCTGATTATTATGATGATTAGTGTTACTGGTGCTGACGGGCGGCGAGGCAAGATGGACGGAGCGGACTCACCTCGAGGGTGATGGTCTTCCCCGTGAGGGTTTTTACGAAAATCTGCATCTTGGCGTTTTGCCCACCTGCACGGAAGATGAATACAGATGTTGAACTCGTGAAATAGTTAAAACCCGCGGCTCAAACAGCACTTATGAAGGTTAATAAACGCGTGTAACGGCAGCGCGATCTTACCACAGGCTTCCTCCTAATGGCGGGGCGGTAGAAGAGGGCTTCCGGAGCGCGCTACGGGGTTTTCTGTGCGCGTCTGCACGGAGAAGGTGACCACTCAGATGCCGGATCCAAATACATACGATTCGTTCAATACACAAGGAAATATATGAGTTCGTAGTACCCTATGCTCATGATGTGTTATCTCTACTTATTAGGTTGTATAGCAAGCGCCCACTATTACCATGACAAATATTATCAATATATGTGATAAGCAAAACAAAACAAAAGAATCCTCCATTTAAACGCGGCATTTCTTATGTGCCTATAACTATATCCATAGCAACTGGGATGTTTACAAATGGCAGCAGGTGAAGCACAGTCATTACACAGGAGAACCAGCGTCTCCAAGGCGTAACATGTGTTTAATAAGGCAACATGGCATCATCTCATCCAAGCTATATTGCTGCTTACCATCAAGGGGTTAACCTAGCAAGCATGAGTGCTTGAAACTTGTTCTATTCAAATCTTACTGTACCATCAGTGATATATTGTTGTTGTTGTTGTTGTTGTTGTTGTTGTTGTTCAATCTTTGGACAAAGGTACTGATTGTACGTCGATTTGGACAAAAGCATCTCGACAAATGTAACGAAATGTAAATGTAAAATGTGTTTAGTAAGGTAAGGTGTTGTTGGCAGTGTCGGCACGGTACTTTTCAGGTGTAATATATTATCTATTACTGCCATTTGAAAGTAATAAATTATGTTGCAATATTACTTAACTGGTACAGTTCTGTGCTTTTATTATATGCTATAGAGACAGACAGGTGTTAGAGAGATAGAGAGGTGGCGAGAGGAACAGAGTCTGTCTCTCTGTCAGTCTCTCTGTCTGTCTGTCTCTCTGTGCCTGTCTGTCTCTTTCTGTCTCTCTCTCTGCCTCTCTGTATCTGTCTGTCTCTTTGTGTCCCCCAAACTATCTGTGGTCCAGGTGGAGACCTATGATATATTGATCATACCAGCCTGTGGTTAGGTTGTAGGAGTAAGTGCGGTAGTTTAGGGGTTAAGATTGTTGTGGCCGGAGTCAGGCGGATGAGACTCTGGGGCTGGGTGAGGCTGCATACCTGTGGTTTATCGGGCAATCAAGGTTAAAATCTGATTAACCAGCCATCACCACACACACTCAGACATGTCAGCAGGGATCATCTGCTCTGCCAGCCCAGAAAAGGCACTTTGTAGTTGTATAGCAGGGTTCAGTGCCACACTAACCTTACCCTAGCAGTGGCTCAGGAGGTAAAGCTTTTCGATGCTGGTTCGATTCCCGGGCTCCGCCTCGCTAGGTGTCAAGGTTTCCCTGAGCAAGACACATAACCCCAACCTAAACTTAAACATCTCTAACCTTATAACTAAACTTAACCATCTATAACCATACAAAGACATACTGTACATGCTCATGCACGTATTCATGCTGGGGCACGTGAGGAGGGACAAGACCCAGATGGAGATGGAGGCATTGAGAGAATGGGTCAGAGAGAGAGAGAGAGACATAGGGAATGGTCAGAGAGAGAGAGACATAGAAAATGGGTCAGAGAGAGACAGAGAGAGAGAGAGAGAATGGGTCAGAGAGAGAGAGAGACATAGAGAATAAGTCACACCTACTGAGCTTGTCCATGATAACATGGTACACATGGTATGATGTCATTGCAGTATCCACAGCGATGAGATGATTAGGAGATGGTAAAATGTAATGAATATTAGTATATTGATATGAATGTATGAGTGTATGTATGAGTTAATATTCACATATTCATATCCATATGAGTGTTCACAGGTAAATATGAATGAAATATGCATTCAAATAGATGTATTGGTTAATATACACTCACCGCCACTTTATTAGGTACACCTGTTCAACTGCTCATTAACGCAAATATCAGCCAATCACATGGCAACAACTCGAACTTGAACATGACAATGAGTTCACTATACTCAAATGGCCTCCACAATCACCAGATCTCAATCCAATAGAGCACCTTTGGGATGTGGTGGAACGGTAGATACGCATCATGGATGTGCAGCAACTGCGTGATGCTATCATGTCAATATGGACCAAAATCTCTGAGGAATGTTTCCAGCACCTTGCTGAATCTATGCCACGATGAATTAAGGCAATTCTGAAGGCAAAAGGGAGTGCAACCTGGTACTAGCAAGGTGTACCTAATAAAGTGGCCAGTGAGTGTATTTATATCATTGAGTATTTTCTGTATTTATGCGTTTATCTTAATTCTGTGTCCGACCAATTCATTCTTTATTATATTGATATTACTCTTGGGGGAAGAGAGGAGAGGGAGAGAAATGAGAAAGGGAGGGGAGAGATGATGAGAGGGCGGAGGGGAGATGCTGACTCAGTGATTGCATCATATTGATCTCTTGCGGTGTGCGCGTGTGCGTACTTGTGCGTGCATGTGCGTGCGCGTGCATGTGCGTGTGTGCGTTGCTTCCAGAATGACTCGACCTGATGTGCTCTCTACGCTAACAACGCTCTCTTTCTTTCTCTCTGGCTCCTTTCTCAATTACTTTACTCATTTACATTCAAAAGAGCTTCATTGGCATGGAATATAAACAAATGCATTGCCAAAAGAAGTATCAAATTTAAGGAAAAAAGAACTAAAGAACTATACAAATATAAAATAAATATATGTATACACACACACACACACACACACACACAGAGTAGAAATGGCAGGCCTGTTCAGTTTAATCACTTGTCATCAAGAGCTTAATTTATTGCCATTTTTAATTAATATCTTATGCTCTTCCTGGGGGAGACGCTCTACTGAACCAGTGAGTCACAGCAGCATGGTTGTGAACAGAGACAGTGACAGGTTTCACAGTGTTTCAGCAGCCTAGTGACAGTCAGCTCTCCTATGGTTTCACGATGTTTCAGTAGCCTAGTGACAGTCAGCTCTCCTATGGTTTTACCAGTGTTTCAGCTTTCCTATGGTTTTACAGTGTCTCAGCAGCCTAGTGGACAGACAGCTTTCCTATGGTTTTACAGTGTTTCAGCTTTCCTACGGGTTTACAGTGTTTCAGCTTTCCTATGGGTTTACAGGGTCTCAGCAGCCTAGTGAGTCAGCTTTCCCATGGTTTCACAGTGTCTCAGCAGCCTAGTGACAGTCAGCTTTCCTATGGTTTTACAGTGTTTCAGCTTTCCTATGGTTTTACAGGGTCTCAGCAGCCTAGTGAGTCAGCTTTCCTATGGTTTCACAGTGTTTCAGCTTTCCTATGAGTTTACAGTGTTTCAGCAGCCTAGTGATAATCAGCTCTCCTATGGTTTCACAGTGTTTCAGCAGCCTAGTGACAGTCAGCTTTCCTATGGTTTCACAATGTTTCAGCAGCCTAGTGACAGTCAGCTCTCCTATGGGTTTCACAGTGTTTCAGCAACCTAGTTACAGTCAGGTCATGGTTACCACAGTCATGGTTTCAATGATTTTGGAAATGTTCGGCCACTTCAAAACTAATTGACACAAACAATGGGTAAAATATATTAGGGACACCGCGTACAATTCCTCTGATGTGTCCTGTTATGTCACTACTTAGTTTGGGCGTTCTCAACTTTTTTTTTGTTCACGTCTCTGCGCCTCGAATAGGCGGGTCCAACTTGCCTCGGGCCTGCAGCCATTGGCTACAGGTGCCGTCGCTCAGGCGTCGCCCGGAGGTGATTGGACGTCACGGGTTACACGGTTCAATTTCAGCCTCCTGCTGGGTGTCCGATGTCAGAGCAGCGGCCGCCAACTCTGTTCCGTGGTCGTGTGGCGCACTTGTGAAGGGGTCCTACACACCTTTTTCTCCACTTTAACCCAACTTTAACACCGGTCAAAACAAGCAGGCCATTCACCGGGGAGGTCTGACTCTCATTAAAAAAAGAGTTTGAACATGGCAGACAATGAGGCGCAAGTGACTTCCACGACTACTCCTTGTGGAGATGAACTCTACCAGGCGGATTTCAACGGCGTGGGCGATGCGAACGAGGCCGCGGCCAGGGAGTCCTTCGACGTGGACGACATAGTGGACTTGGTCGGCGGAGCCCAGGACGCCATCTACAGACACATAGCCGAGGAAAGTGGGCTGAAAGAAGACCCAGAACCAGAGCTGTATCGGCCAGTACCAGAACCAGAGCCCGAACCGTTCACCACCACCACCACCACCATCACCACCACCGTGACGGAGGAGCCGACGCTGCCATCCGACACTCTGGTGCCCCCGTCGTACGAGCCTGTTGTCGTCGTCGAGCCAGAGAGCACGCAGATTGTACCACCGGCGGCGCCACAGGTTGCACCGCCACCGCGTCCCGTTACCCCGGAGCCCAGCGTCCCCGCCCCGGCCGCCCCCCCAGCAGTAGCAGTAGCAGCAGTAGCAGCAGCAGGAGCGCAGCAGCAGCAGCAGCCGCCGCGCCTCCGATCAGAGAAGAGGAAGCTCCTGTCGCTCCGGCATCATGTAAGCGTTTCCACATCAAACCGACTGCTATTGAATGAAACTGTGTCACCGTCGTCCATCGGGACCACGGCTGCTTGACGGTGGTTCAATGTGTATTGTTATTTTTTTATTTTTTTTGGGGGGAACGTTTTACTGTGTTATTGGGGACCTGCTAGCATGGCGCTAGGTGAGGCGGCTTCACACCAAGCTGTGCGCGGTCTTTTAGACGCCGATCTATCTCCTCGGTGCCGTTGCCGTTCCCTGCTGCGCTCATTTCGGTGGAAACGTAATGAAGTATGTTTTCATTTCGCTTGATTATTTCGTTTTTAACAAGACAAGCGAATGGATTAACCCCCCCCCCCCCCCTTTTTGTCAGCCCTTAAATGTGGTGATGCGGCCCACCTGTTTTGACCAAAATAGCAGGACGCCTCATTTCTCCCGTGGGCTCCATGAGGCTGCACATTCATTGTGTGTGTGTGTGTGTGTGTGTGTGTGACGTCTGTCGACCGAGACGCGGAGAGAGAGAGAGACTGCGCCCGGCTCCATGTTTATTCGACCCGAACGCGAATGTTTCCCGTTTAATGTGCGTACGTATCGTATCGTGTCGTACGGTATGGTGGCCGTCCACCGAGGGGGGGGGGGGGTGAGCGCGAGCGCTGCGCGGTGTCGGCCGCCGCTAGCACACGGCATGCGGCAGACCGTACGCGGATTAGTCACAACAAAGGAATCGGTCTACATGGACGTGAGACGCCTCTCATAGTGTACACTGTATTAGAAACATCACGTCGTACTGTGTCACTTCCGAGCCTTTTTGTTCTCAAAGGGGCTCCGAGTTATCTTCCACACATCTCGTTAAGCCGTTAGGACTAACTAGGCCCCTCTGTGTCTAGAGGGACCGTTAGACGAGGCCGATTTTAACCATTCCCTTGATTTAATTTAACCGGTTAGACGAGGCAGACTTTAACCCTTCTGTTGCCATCGCTGTTGCCTTTTGTCGTGTGTCTAGTGGGAACGAATGCATCCCCCCCCCCCCTAGTGCTGCTGTAAGGTGAGGAGCCAGGCCTCGGGTGTTGGTGAGATGGAGAGCGGAAGGGCGGGGCAGGCTCCTCATACAAAGACTCAATGCCTGGTGCCTGCCCGTCGTTGACACACGATGATGCATTACCACTGGCCTCCCACATGTTGCCTGTTACCCCTGGCCTACTTCATGCTGCATTACCGCTGGCCTACATACGGGTGGCTGACATCCGGTGAAGTGCCGGCCATCGGTAGGCTGCGGTGGACAGGACAACCTCAGCGGGGGTCGGCCGGGTGTCGTTTCTGTGAGCTGGTACAATCGGTACGGCCGTGCCTCTCGCTTGACCACGCCTCCCATTCACTTTGAATTGGAGCCGTCGTGGCACGGGGCAAGGGATCATGAGATGGCTCACGTGTTGGTTTGCAGTGCATTGAAGGTGCTGGCCAAAAGTTGAACTTGTGCGAATGAGTTGTGCGTCCATTCGATTGGACAATCAACAGTCAGTGAGTACTGGCGGACTCCTCTTTGAATTTTATTTCCTGGTTTATAGCACTTCCATTGAGACTTAAACTTTGGTAGGGCGGGGCCCATAGAGATGGGTACTAGTGTACTAATGATCCACTGATCCACTGGACTACAATACACAAGCAGTTTAGACTGGAGGCAGTAGATTCTGTTCCCCATTGTCAATCATTCACCTTTTTATTCATCAACATGTTACTGTGAGTCAAACATGAATCACACTCACAGCATTAGCCTAGTGGTTAACCCTCCTCACAGTGCTAGCCTTGTGTTTGGCAGACTGTCTGGAGTCAGTGACCGTCAAACTGATTAGCAGGAGGCCCCTAACCTTTCTGATAACGCTAGTTTAATGGCCCAATAACCTTTTTACATAGGAGCCTATAAAATAAAATGTACTTTAGTCCTGAGATAATGTTCAAGAAGAAGCGTTTTAACAAACCTTTTACAAGATCCAAAGGATGAACCTGCTTCTGGCTCTGTCTACAAGACAACATGGGACAGATGGACTTTCTAGTTTGTTGAGTCTACTACATGTCACCACTAGGCCTACATTGTGTGCTATATTAGAGTGCCCTTGCATCTTTTTGAAGGTCAAATCCTGAACAACTGACTGTTTCATTCAGTCCTCAAATACTTACCTGGGGAGAGATGCATGGGTTTTCGAGTACGTTGATGGTCAATTCTGTACACCCTCCTCAAAGACATTTGGTTTTTGTAATGCCAAAATTACACTTTTCTGTCGAGCATGCAGGTCGCCCTTTTCTGCATGCATTTTTGTTTTGTTTCTGGCAGCCAGACAAAAATAAAACTAACACAACCAGCAAAATTATTATTCAATGGAGCAGTCTTGGGGTGTGAACTAGTAGTTGTCAAGCCATCCTAAACAATTGCAAAAATATTGTCTTTTGAAAAATGGTATTGTAGTAATCTTTTCTCCCTGCTCGGGTGTGGGTGTAACACTCAGACTGTATAAAATATGGATTAGAATTTACTTTTGATATGTGTAAATTAGTAGAAACTAACATTGACATTGACAATCCATCCACCTGACAGGTGTGGCATATCAAGATGCTGATTAGACAGCATGATTATTGCACAGGTGTGCCTTTGGCTGGTCACAATAAAAGCCACTCTAAAATGTACACGCCCGAGATTTGCATCCCTAGATAGAGCAGTCTCTGGTCTCTGGTTTCTGGATTTGCTTGCTGGCTTATGTACATTTGTGGTTGGAAACGCTATACTGCCCCCTTTTTTGAGACCAGAGAAAATAAATAGTATTTTGTTGGGAAAATACCCATTATTATAACCATTGGCAAGGACCTTTTCTTAAGCGTGTCTACTAAACCTGTCAACAGAATGAGTCTAAAACATTATCTCCTGGCTCCCAGCATGCACCAGGGTTGAACCTGAACATTCAGTTCTTTTAGGAGCTGGAAGCAGCAGCTTTTAAGAGCTGACAGCAGGTGGCCCAGTAGCTTCACTGTGCTGCTTATAGCTTCGTATAGCAAAGGCTCACCTATGGCTGCTAGCTTCGGCTAACCTGCTAGTTCACTTTAACTTGGGACTGAGGGGAAACTGCTCTAGTTATGCTATCGTGTTGTCATTTTAAAATAATGTCTTGGTGGAAAATGTGCGTTGACTGAACTGCTAATTTTGGTTGGAACTTGAGACAAGCTAACAGATTAGCTTTGTCATATAATGACCTGTGTTACCCCAAAATAGCAGGAAGCCTAGTTTTGTCCATTAAGTGGTTGAGGTATGAGGTCCACCGGTGTTTGACTGGATTAAAGATTGACAGATGACGGGACTGCATGAAGCAAATACATTAATACATTAATACAGTAATACATGAATACATTAAGTTCCTCAGATACTGCCTGGGGCTTTAAATACTTTCTCTTCACAAACTGATACCCCCAGCAGGTTGGCGTGTATGTGCGTGTGTGTTGTCTAACGAACCGCTTGTGATGCCCAAGGGAAGGAAAACTTGAAAGTGAAATCTAGTTTCAGGGGAAGTTTTAGAATGTGTAGGCGTGTGGATTTCCCTACTGTGTTGCAAGAGCTGTAACCTGAGTAAACCTGCACCCTGGTCCTACTTGAGCTCAGGTTCCCCAGCCCAGCATCCAGCCTGGCTCTCCCCAGCTCAACACACTCTCCTGGGTATCCCTATCCCTGGTGAACTGCGGGTAGCAGTCTGACCAGCCATCACTTTCCAGTCACACCTGATTGTGTTTTTAACTAACTAGTCATCTTGGAAGAGGTTTTACAACTTGGTGTCAAGTCTTCTGCTTTAAACATTGGTTTGATGGGCTCATTTTTGTGACTTAGTTTTTATACAAGTTCACAATTTTTTTTACTAACCCTTCTATGATATGGAACCAGCTTTTTAAAATCAAGGGTGGTCTTCAGCAATTTAAGTTTTAAATCCATAAGCATTTAGTTTGTACGATGGAAGCTTGCCACTTGGCTAGCTGATCTGCTGTCTCTGTAATAATCGTTAAATAGGCTAGTAGGTTAGATGAGTAGGACGGCGAGGGTTGCTAGGCTAGTAGCGCTGCCCTCACTGGCTGAGGCCAGGAACTCGGGAGTCCAGGGTGCTCAGTTTTCTGGAGTGTTTTGCGCATCCGCCATCCAGATTGATCCATTTTGGGTCCAGACCAATAGTTTAAGGAAAGCTGCTCTTAACTCCCTCCTCCTAGGTTTCTCTCTGGGCTGCTCTCTCCTTCTCTTTTACTTACTTTATTACTTCTCTCTCTCCACAGATGAACCTTCTCTTCCTAACGCTCCGCCCACTTCTCTGATGCATTTCCCTACAGGCAAGTCCTCCTCTCCTTTCTTCTCTGCTTCCTCACAATTAATCCTTTACCTGCATGTAAGGGGTTGCCTTAAGTTATAATTTTGAGCTTAATGTATTTCTGCATCTCTATCTTGTGTTTTTTTGTGGGGTTTATGTATTTATTTTCATCATCCCAAGGGTGGATATTCATGAATTTTTTTTTATTTTTTAACCCCCACCTCCCCCCAAATTCCTGCACTAATTTGTTTTGTTTTTGAATTAAGTTGAATTAAATTAGTTTCAAATGCCCAACCTGATGTATTTTCTGGAGTTATTGTATAGTTACAGAAGGGGATCATCATTAATATCCTTCCTGCATGCCATGATGCCACCAGACCTGGGAGAGATAATCCTCCTAGTTTATCACTGCTTCTCCACCAGCCAGCCATGGTAGGGGCTAACCAGCCTGGTGACTCGGCAGTGCACCCAGCATGTAGTCTGTAGATAAGATGGGCAGGGAATTCTACATTCTACCAGCATGTGACTGTGGACTGGTTTGTATGCAGGTGTCTGAGTGTGTATTTGATCCGTTTTGTGCTGCATTCTCCTTCTCCTTCCCCTCTGAAGCACTGGGGCAGAAGGGTGACTCCCCTGCTCCCATCTCTCCTCTCTCTCCTCTCCACTCCCCTGACTCACTGGAGGAACTCTCTCTGACTGAGAGTCCCAACCAGCCCCCTTCCTCCTGGGCTTCTTCTGCTGCCCCGCTGGGCTCTTCCACCACACTGCCCCCAAGTCTCCGTCCCTCGGCATGCCTTGGGGCGGCCTGGATGACTCTGGGTCGACCCATGATAAGAATCCAGAGGATCTGCTAGATCCCATAGCCGGCCCTTACCTGAGCTTAGGGAAGGACCCAGAACGACAGCCCAACATGTGTGAAGACAGCGGCGTCTCCTTCTCCCCTGAAGAGAAGCCCTTCAGCTCCTCCGGCCCCTCTCCCATCCAACCCAGATGAAGATCCCAGAGTCTCCCACTTCCCGCCCTGAAGACAGCTGGGAGACTCAGGCTCATATCCTCTGAGAACAACTCCAGGGTCACCATGGATACAGCCCCCATCGGCTCCTCCAGATATCAGGTGGATCTCCATGGCAATGAGTCCGATGAAGAGGATGACTTGATGTGCGAGGAAGAGAAGAAGAATAATAATCCATTTGATGGCTTCTCCCCACTGGCGGACGCTGCCTACTCCCGTTTTGATGAGGATCTGTCTGACGCCAGGGCCACCAAGATTTCCGAGAGTCTTACCCCAGACCTGGTCCAGTACCAGCAGGCTGGAGACCTTCTGGGCGGCCCACTGGCTCCCTTTGAGGTCAAACCCTACAACACTGCTGCTGAGGCCTCGGTTCAGCTCATGAGTCAGTACTCGTCTGGTCTTAAAGAATTTGATGATGATGATGAGGAAGAGGACTCTCCTCTGCCCCCTTCTCTACCTGACATCCTGAAGTCTTCCCCTCTTAACCCGGACAAACTGGACTCTGGTTCCTCAGAAGGAAGTCCAGAGGAGCAGAGTCCAGTCCTGGAGCGCCGGATGATGGAGTCTCCCAACCCTCCCATCAACCTGTCGGCGAACAACCCATTCTCGTTCGAGTCCAAAGTTTCTCTGCTGAAGGAAATGACTGAGGAGACTGAGGCCAGGACAACTGGCAAACCCAAAGCGGAAGATGACCAATGTTTCGGGGCGTTCGACCTCATCAAGAAGGGGGAGGAGACATCGCCAACCAAGGCCCAGGAGGAGGAGCATGTCAAGATTGAGGCAGAAGGATTGGTTTTCAAGTCTCGATTCTCCCAAAATGCCAGAGAAATTCGAGCCCCTAAATTTTGAAAGCAAGAAAACTCTTGCTGAGGATTCCGATTCGGAGTCGCCCACAGCTGACTCATTGTCTCCAGTTCTGGAAGCCATGGCTAAATACCCGGCCAGCTTCCAGGTGGAATCTGAGAAGAAGGAAGTGAAAATGGAGATAGAACCAGAGGTGGAGATGGCGGAGGAGGTCTCTGAGCACGAGGTCTCTTCTGAAGAGTTTGAGTTCATCGAGAGGCCACCACGGGGCGTCATGGACGAGTTCCTGGAAGCTCTGGATAATTCAAAGTTTGCCGCCTCCAAGGTGCCAGAGATCCCAATGGATGATGAGCTAAGTTTTGAGAAGAAGGAAACCACTTGTGCTAAAGAAGCCACACTAATTGAGGAGGAGATTCCCAGCCAGAGCTCCTATCTTCTCCTCAGCCAGGAGACCTCCTCCCCACAGAAAAGCAAGGCTGAGCTGGAGAAGGTGGCGCTGGCCCAGCCTCCAGCCCCGGCACCAGGCGACCAGTCCCTCCCTACCAAGCCCACGGAGGTGGTGGCTGAGAAGACTGGGGCCACTAGAATGTTTCAGCTTCCCAACCTGAAGATGGAAAAAGGTAAACGTAAGCCTTCCCAGTTCTCCATGGTCATCATCCTCATCGTCACCTTTTGAGTTCTCCCCCGCTTCTCCTCCTCTTCTCCTCCAGTTAGATCCCCGGTCCACCTCCTCCGCGTTCCTCCTGAGTTCTCACCTTCATCGCATTAAACTTTGATTTAACCATCACTTTTTATTTGGTTTGGCCATTGCATTATGTTGCATCTTTCATTTAACAATCTAAATTAATTTGGTGTTTGCTGTAATGTGCTTCCATTTTCATTTTTTGGGTAATTTCTGTGCCTCCATAACCCATTGCACCACTACAGTGTAATTCACTAAAACATGTTCTCCAATCAAACTGTACAAAAGGTAAGTAATGTATGACATCACAATGCTACATCTTGCTTCTATTCAACGAGAGGTTGGTGGTGGAGCAAGAGCAGGGAATGATGGGTAATGGAGTTGACCACTGGAGAGGTACATGGGCCTCTGCTATGTGGTGTTAACTTCCTGTTCTCGAAATAACGTCTGAAACCCAGCACCCCCTGACCCCACCGTCGTTCAAATGGGTCCAGGGGCCTGATGTGGGCAAGAACTGTGAGTTGGAAAGGACACCGAAGAGGGCGAGGTTTTGAAAATATACACCCCCAATAAACGCTCCCGTTTATGAGAGTTGCATTCACACACCTGCGGTGGAGTTTTAGCTATATATGATTGACGGGCAAGATGGATTCCCCGACGCGATCAGAGAAGAGGTCGCTGGTTGGTCAGAAGTTGGGCTGGAGTGGTCTAGAAGCTCAATTGTCAACTACACTGAACAAAAATATAAACAACACTTTTGTTTTAGCTCCAATTTTTCATGAGTTGAAAGCAAAGATGTAAGACTTTTTCTATGTACACAAAAGGCCTATTTCTCTCACATTTTGTTCACAAACTTGTTTAAAATCTGTTAGTGAGCAGTTTGCCGAGATAATCCATCCACCTGACAGGTGTGGCATATCAAGATGCTGATTAGACAGCATGATTATTGCACAGGTGTGCCTTTGGCTGGTCACAATAAAAGCCACTCTAAAATGTGCAGTTTTAGCTTGAAAAGAGACATTTATAGGCACTGAAGTATGGATTTCACAGATATGCAGGGGGGGTCAGAAAACCAGTCAGTATCTGGTGTGACCACCATTTGCCTCACGCAGTGCAACACATCTCCTTCACATGGAGTTGATCAGGTTGTTGATTGTGGCCTGTGGCATGTCGGTCCACTCCTCTTCAATGGCTGTGCGAAGTTGCTGGATATTGGCAGGAACTGGAACACCAGAGCATCCCAAACATGCTCAATGGGTGACATGTCCGGGGAGTATGGAGGCCATGCAAGAACTGGGATGTTTTCAGCTTCCAGGAATTGTGTACAGATCCTTGCAACATGGGGCCGTGCATTATCATGCTGCAACATGAGGTGATGGTGGTGGATGAATGGCACAACAATGGGCCTCAGGATCTCGTCACAGTATCCCTGTGCATTCACAATGCCATCAATAAAATGCACCTGTGTTCATTGTCCTTAGCATATGCCTGCCCATACCATAACCCCACCGCCACCATGGGCCACTCTAGTCACAACGTTGACATCAGCAAACATGACGCCATACACGCTGTCTATCTGCCCGGTACAGTGAAAACCGGGATTCATCCGTGAAGAGAACACTTCTCCAAAGTGCCAGACGCCATCGAAGGTGAGCATTTGCCCACTCAAGTCGGTTACGACGACGAACTGCAGTCAGGTCAAGACCCCGGTGAGGATGACGAGCATGCAGATGAGCTTCCCTGAGACGGTTTCTGACAGTTTGTTCAGAAATTCTTTGGTTATGCAAACCAATTGTTGCATCAGCTGTCCGGGTGGCTGGTCTCAGACGATCTTGCAGGTGAAGATGCCGGATGTGGAGGTCCTGGGCTGGCGTGGTGACACGTGGTCTGCGGTTGTGAGGCCGGTTGGATGTACTGCCAAATGGAAACGAGTTTGGAGACGGCTTATGGTAGAGAAATTAACATTCAATTCACGGGCAACAGCTCTGGTGGACATTCCTGCAGTCAGCATGCCAATTGCACGCTCCCTCAAAACTTGCGACATCTGTGGCATTGTGCTGTGATAAAATTGCACATTTTAGAGTGGCCTTTTATTGTGGCACACCTGTGCAGTAATCATGCTGTCTAATCAGCATCTTGATATGCCACACCTGTCAGGTGGATGGATTATCTCGGCAAAGGAGAAGTGCTCAAGTGCTCTTTTGTGTACATAGAAAAAGTCTTAGATCTTTGCTTTCAACTTTCAAAAATTTTAACTAAAACAAGTGTTGCGTTTTATATTTTTGTTCAGTGTAGAAACCGATATTTTTAATGTGACGGATTAGACTTGCGTAGGCTAATGCCGTTCACAATCATTAATGAAGTGGTCTTCAGTCGGAAATGACTGGGTCTGCGGTCCAAGTCTAGCGGTGTTGACTGAAAACTGAAACCCCAAAACAGTCATGTGAAAGCGGGAGGCGATTTCCCCTGGCAGGTTCCCACAGTTAACACAGCTGGGCCCACTGTGAGCGGGAACCAACCAAACATCACATCTTCCAGAGATGTTACAAAGATGTTCTTTTTGAGCCTTCCAAATTTTATAAATGATTCACAATATTTTCTTTGACATAACATTTTTATCAACAGCACCTCAATTAGTTTTGTTTATTTTTGCTCTTTTCTGGATGTCTGTTTCTCTGTTCATTTGTTAGCGGTGGTCAGTCATCTAGCACAGGACAGGTCATTACCTTCCTTCTAGGGCACTGGCTCTTGTTATATTACACTTCTCCAGTGGTTGTATGACCCTCAAACACCTCCAGTCACGGATGACTACAGGCTGACTACCAGCTACAGGCTGGTCTAGAGTGGAGAACTGTTTAAAAGGGCTATCTATAATTTATCTCTGAGCGCAGGCGGTGAGGTCATAGCTGCTGGGACATTGCTCTCCGGGGTGGGCTCTGTGTGTGTGTGTGTGTGTGTGTGTGTGTGTGTGTTTAGTGGTGTTGGCTACGTTGCAACACTGGCAGGTCCACAAAGATCTCTCGTCCACATTCCATTCCTGTTGGCTCCCTGTGGTCCTCCAGTTCAGTTGGTTCATGCATTCTCCCTGGGATATACTGCAGTCAGAGTCAAGATGGTTGCCACTGTGGAGCAGTGTTTCCTTTACAGCAAAGACAGGATATGCGAACAATGTAGGGTGAAATGAGTCTTGAGATTGTTCTTGCCAGTGGAAAGAAGACACGTCAGGCATTATGTCTTGCAACATCTAGGTATTTTTTTCCCCTCCTGCATATTCATGAGGGCACTGCTGTCCATGCCACCGTAGCTGCCAACTAAGAAATATGCATCTTAGATGCAAAATATTGAGCTACTTTATTAAAATGACATCTCGTAAATACAATTGTGCTGCTTACAGTCAACAGGAATGACATAACTCTCCAGAGCCAACATGGCTGCCACTGTATTGTCGAGCAGTGTTGTCATTTACTGCAAGTTGGTGTTGAAAGCTGCAGGTGGCTGTAGCCAGGTGAAGCCCATGCCGTGTGGGGTGCCCTCTGGTGGCCTTACTCGTGTAAGTCAACCTGGTGGACTGGAAACTGCTGAGGTTTTGAATCACATGCTTATAGTGGTCATTAGTGTGTATATTATCGTGGTGTAGTGTATTATAGTTGGTGATTATTATAGCGTTATAGTGGTTGGTGATTTATAGGGTTATTGGTCGACTCTACAGGTAATCATCAGGAGGTCCTGTTGGATCTGGTAAAATAGGTGCCTGTCTGGTAAGTTGGATGGCTCGGGCGTTCTCTGTAAACCGCCTGCGGTGTCTTCAGTCTTATACTTTGTGTGTTTGTGGAAGCCTTGGACCTTGGTCTGAGCAGTTTGACGGGTTAGCTCAGACAGCCTCAATAAATTGATTAGAAAATAATTAATGTTGGTGTAGTAATGCTGTGTCAGAGCTGGCAGATTTCTGAGATGGTAGACAGCAGAGCTGACCGGAGGGAGGGAGGGAGGGAGGGAGGGGAATCTCCCATACTGTGACTCGACAGAGCGGGAGGGGAGGGGAGGAGTGGGTTGAGGGGGAGTGTGAAGGCAGCACAAAGCACATTCACTTACTGCAGTCGTTTCTCTAGAGGAAGTTCTGTCCCTTGTTTCCTCTTCTCTCCACTGGAAGAGCCTCCACCACCTTCTCCCTCTCACTCTCCCTCGCTGCGTCTGTCTGCTGGAAAGAGCAACGCTATGGAGAGTGTCGCTGAGCCTCAGTCCTGTGCACCGTGCTGGAAGACAGTCGGTAATGGTCTCCTTTTCTCCTCTCTCTCCCCCTGGTCTGCGTGTGTGTGTGTGTGTGTGTGTGGGGCGCTCAGTGGATGTCAGGTCGCGTGCAGATCATATCCATCCAGTAGCTTCAACACCTGCTGGTTCCTGGTGAATATTGTGTAATGAGGGCCAATATTGTAAATTATGAGGGTTACTTTGCAAGCGATATGAGGGTACTATTGTAAGTGACATGAGGGTTAATATACGTGATATGAGAGGGTTAATATTGTCAATGATATGTGGGGATGAGTGCGTTTCTGGCGAGGGTGAGCAGTGCTGGTGGTCTGTGGTGGGTTAAAGTGCGCCACTAAAGACAAGATTGCAGATGGTTGCTATGTGGGGTTAAAGTGCGCTAAAGGCGATCGCAGAATGTGTTGAGGACCTTTGAGCTACTCGTACACCGGGACGATGTCACACAGCTGAGTAATGATTGGCTAACCTGGGCTGGTGTGTTTCAGCTCATTGTGTATTGGCCATTAGATCAACTGGTTTGATTACTATAATATGAATACTATAGTGTTGGTAGTCTCAGTACTACAATACTGCACACACACACACACACACACACACACGGCTATATACACACGCCCCGCCAGACTACATTAACTCACTAGACCAGAATATGTGTTGTCTACTGTCTATATTGCCACAGGTCGCACATGTTTTCCCCCAATTGCGTCATGGACTTCACTACGTCACTCCGCCGTGCTCGCTAGTTAGCAGCTAGTAGCAAGCTAGCTAGCTGTCGCGTCAACGAGCTATCCGGGTATAGCATGCTGGGTTCACCGTTCAACCCGCCTGCACACGTTCTGTAGAACCAGAACATACTGGGAGTTACTGATACTCGGGATGTTATTATAGCCAACACGCTTTTCGGTGGTTTAGTACTGACGCGCATGTTTTACAAGCTGCGAGACTATTAACAATATTGTTGAGAAGAACTACACGTTCGTTTAGTTCTTCTCGACAATAGCTGATGATGATGAAGTGGTGGGATACGGTCCGCAATATATTGTGTTGATGGTGAGTCACTGCAGCGTTCGTGTGCTTCTCGCATCTCAGGCGGAATTAATCTTGAGGTGACACACAAAACGCCGCAGTAACGGCACAAGGCTACAATACTGTTCCCGCTGACCGAGCCGATCCATACACGCTGCTGCTGCTGCTGGTGGTTGTAACTCCTTGTTCTGCGACAAGGTGTCGAGGCGCAGGAAGTGAACACACCTCCCCTCCTCTCTCTCTCTCTCTCCCTCCCTCCTCCTCCTCTCGCGTCCTTCCTTCCTCCCTCCCCGTCCTCCTCCTCCTCTCTCTCCCCTCTCGCTGAGCTACCGTTAGCGGAGCCGCTTTGCTGCAGGCTAGCGGAGCTTCAAGATGGACGTCAAACAGGGTTAGTCTTCATAATAATAATAATGCTAACGATAACAATGATAATGGCAGTGGTAATGCTAGCGCGGTAGTGTCATGGTGTGTGGATTTTTCTTTTTAACATGGTGTGTGTGCGCTATCGGTTGGACGGCTGGTATGTATGTGTGTGTGTGTGTGTGGGTCAAAGCTGGACATTTGTTGTAAATGTCCGTTGGAATATAACTGGCTGTCTGCATATTTTTAGCGGTCAAACGCGGGCTCGTGTCGTGGCTCGCGGGGGGGGAGCAGTTTATCCAGCCGCGTCTATTTTTAGCTGCTAGCTCGCCATGCTACCATATGTAGCCGGGCCGCCTCTCCCCCCGCTGGCTGCCCGCCGCCCGGCCAGCGGTCCCCCGTCCCCGTCTCACCCCGTCAGGCCTTCCAGGAGAACCGTGAACCGTGGGCACGTCACACCCCGGTAACCGGTTACCGATTAGTAGCCGCCTACCGAGTGTTGACCTACCGGCTAGCGTGGATGAATCGAGTGAAGTCGCGCGATGGTCTCTCCTGTCAACGCCCTCGTCTGCGCCACATGAACCGTTCATTTGAATCAAACACAATTTGACATATTTCTATACTTATACTTGTAATGTGTGTGTGTGTGTGTGTGTATACGTATACATTTGACGCATACGTAGCAAATATTACGCCACGATGACCGTACAATGGGAACAAATCCGCCGTCACGTGGTGTGGCCCAGCACTGCCGCAGATTGTACCGTCGGCGCATTCAGCCTCATAAGCTCATTTCTCGCCTGCTGGGCCTTTCTCCCCCCCCCCTCCCCCCTAGCGGCTGGTCCCCTGCCAGCCCGCTGCAGTAGCCCACACCTGCCGCTGCCCTTCACAAAGACTTGCCGGCAGGAAAAATTAATCTTTTCTATCGACCCCAGACAAGTGTGTTTGTGTGTGTCTGTCTGTCTACGGTCTATTAGAGGGAGACTGTCTCATCCCATAGACGTCCAGAGTGTGTGTGTGTGTGGGGGGGGGACTATGCTACTGTTACCTAATGAAAGGCAATATTGCCGCCTGCTGTATAGGGCATGAACAACTGTCACTCTCAGCTGATTTATATGGGAACCGTTTCATGGATGGATGGAGGTTCTGGCTCGCGGGCGGGTCTCACTAGAACCGGACCACCAGCAGACACAGACCACCTTTTATTTTGATTATTTTTTTTTTTTAAGTCAGACCGCCAGTAGAAAGAGTGAACCGCGAAGACGGTACAGAGTGGCGGTCTAGTCCCCCTCCCCCTGCAGGGTGGCTGAAACCCTACGCGTGGTCACGTCTAATATAGTCCACTGACCTGCCTGGAATCTCATGGGAAACCTTAGCATGGCTGACCCTAGATCAGCTGTCCAGGACCCCCAGCCCAGTCCCCACAGCTGGTCCCCGTATCCAGGCTAAACCCTCCCTACCCTGGACTCTGTATGAGCTTAACTACCTTTCCTCTGAGTTAGGATGACTGTAGTGAGATACTGTTATTTAGTCAGGATGAGGACCTTTCCTCTCCATTCTGTGCCTGGGTGATTCTAGTGGTGCTGGACTTGCTTGTAGTCCTATGGTTCTCTTTCAAACTACAATCAAAATGGAATCCATCAACCAGTGTCTTCACGCATGTGAACAAAGTTTAAGCGAGGCTTCACTATGACCCATCTTAACTCTGCAGCACTATGACGTAGCAAGCCTCTGCAATTCTACGACCTAGCAAGCCTCTGCAATGCTACGACCTAGCAAGCCCCGGCAATGCTACGACCTAGCACGTCTCTGCAACGCCACAACCTAGCAAGCCTCTGCAATACTACGACCTAGCAATCCTCAGCAGCACTATGACCTTTCAAGCCTTGGCAATGCTACGACCTAGTGAGGCCACAATCACAACCTAGCTATACTCTGCAGTGCTACAACCTAGCCTACTAGGTCGACATGGCCTGCTGTACTGATGTTGCTCCTCCTCCTCCTCCTCAGTGTCAGAGCTGCGGTACTGATGTTCCTCCTCCTCAGTGTCAGAGCTGCGGTACTGATGTTCCTCCTTCTCCTCCTCCTCAGTGTCAGAGTTGCTGTACTGGCGTGACGTGAAGACCACCGGCGTGGTGTTCGGAGCGGCGCTGCTCCTCCTGCTGTCCCTGACGGCCTGCAGCATCGTCAGCGTGGCGTCCTACGTAGCGCTGGCGCTCCTCTCCGTTACCGTCTCCTTCAGGATCTACAAGGGCATCCTGCAGGCCATCCAGAAGTCTGACGAGGGACACCCCTTCAAGTAAGAGCAGCCGGCGAGGTTTTACAAGCTTGGGTGAATGTTCTCAACCAGCCGGTGGCATTCAACAGTGTTGTTAATGGTGACGACTACGCATATATAACGTATTTGTGTTGTTCATGTTGAGAATGGTGTGTGTGTATATAATGCAAACACATTATGTGCTAGGCTGTACCTGGACCAGGAGGTGGCGGTGTCCGAGGATGTGGCCCACAAGTACAGCGACCTGATTCTGGCCAGAGTCAACAAGACCGTCGTGGAGCTGAGACGTCTCTTCCTGGTGGATGACCTGGTGGACTCCATTAAGGTGAGGGGGAGGGAGGAGCTTGGTAGCAGGGGGGAGGGGCCTGAACCACTGTACAATACCAATAACGCTTTGTTTTGCCCTCAGTTTGCTGTTCTCATGTGGATTCTCACCTACGTTGGTGCCTTGTTCAACGGACTCACGCTCCTTATTCTGGGTAAGATAAAATTACATCCTACTGCATTCTGGGTTCTAAAACTATACCAGAGCATCCTTCTGCATTCCTGTTAATAAAACTACATTCTACTGCATTTTGGGTAATGACACTGAATGCTGCTTCTTTCAGGTCTGGTTGCGGCGTTCAGCTTCCCAATCATTTATGAGAAGCACCAGGTGAGTGTTTACCTTTTAGCCATTACATCATCGCTAGATGATGTAATGGCCTTCATCACATTACTGTTAGTCATTACCTTTACCCTTAATAGTTCATTACCATCGCCATTGGTGATCGGTTTACCGTTCAGTTGACCGTTCCCAATCATTTCCATTGAATTTAGTCATTACTGTTACCTGTTTAGTCGTTTGCTTTAGCTGTAAGCATGGCTGATTCTGTAGCCCTCCAACGGTGTGTTCTCTGTCTTCAGGTCCAGATCGACCACTACGTAGGGATGGTCAACAGCCAGGTCAAGGACATCATTGGAAAGTAAGGAGTTCACGATGTTGGTTCCTCCCACGATCACAGGGTTGTAGTGGGGTTCTAGTGGGTACTGGGTTGGGGTTTCTGGGGTGCTGGTGGTTCTAACCCTGGTGTTCCCCCGCAGGATCCAGGCAAAGGTTCCTGGCGCCAAGCGCAAGGCAGAGTAAATGGACTGAAGGAAAGGATGGAGGAATGAAGGAGAAGAGGGCGGAGGTTCTCTATGGTATCATTTGTCAAAATAAACTGTTGTTTTCCAGTTATGGATTGTTTTTTTTTTTTGTGTTCTGTGGAGTTGAACTGGAGTTTGATTCCTTCATCAAACTTCCGGGAGATTTAAAGCAACACGGATCCGATGCCTTGCTCCTCTACGACATTCAAATCACCGTCATTCATTGACCCCTGACCTGCACTGAGCCAGGTGCATCCTGGGAAATCGGTGCCGGCTGGACTTTTTTTTTTTTCCCACCAACCAAGTTGACATGTGCGAGCAAAGAACGATATTCTATTGTCGAGGCGTGGGGGGGGGTGTCTATAATGTTGTGAAGATGGGAGGGGAGGGGGGGTTGTTATTTTTTAAGTTGATCTTCGTGATTTTACTGTCATCCGCTGTAGCGTCCCCAATGACTAGCTCCTCCCCTCTCCAAGCTCTGGCCACATCCGATTGGTCAGTTGGAGGACGAGAAGGTGTGGGTGGGCGGGGCTTCATCGCTTTTCAGTCAATAGGAATGTGATGTCATTGCAGCTGTCTCGTATCAAAACATTTGGAGAAACACGTTTACAAGCATATTAAAGTTAAACTGCGGAACAGTCTGGAGCCCATATTTAACGCTGCAACATAACGTAACTCAAAACCTTTATTTGTTATGCAAGTAATTGTGAATGATCTTCATATGTCACTAGTGTCCGTAGCGCCGTGTCTGTGGAATGCATTGTGAT
Organism: Coryphaenoides rupestris; assembly: GCA_002895965.2. NCBI lineage: Eukaryota > Metazoa > Chordata > Actinopteri > Gadiformes > Macrouridae > Coryphaenoides > Coryphaenoides rupestris. Next base: position 224,781 of record PIJE02000071.1, on the reverse strand, counting down.
ATGTAAACTATTACAATAAAGCTTCGAAAAAGACCCTTGCAGGACTGTTATTTATTGTTCACTGTTCTATCAACACGATTCCTGTCTAACCCCTACCTCAATGACCTGTCTGTCCTCTCTATACTGTCTAACTCCTACCTGCTCCTTAATGACCTGCTCTCTGTATTCATAATTTTCTAAATGAATGTCGGAAGACTTTGTTTACATTTTGTCTCCACTACATATATACCCTCTGTGTAAAACACGGTCTGATCTGACGTAACTAATATGATTAGGTCTGTTTCGGTTTCCGACGTCTTGTTAATGTGGTTTGTAGCGTAAATCAAGACGTCAGGGAGAGCGATAGACAAATGGTACACTAGTTCATGTTCAAACCATGGACATGTTTCATTATATATTAATACTTCTTTACAGATCAAGCCTTCCTGTTCTTGTAACTGAAATAGGATTGTGAATAGTGTCTTAATATCAGCACAGTTCAATGTATGTATGAAGAAATCTGTGTAAACAATGCAAACGCAAATTTCCGTTGTCCGGAGACAGCCAGAGATAATGGCACACAAGTAGTAACATTCCCAGTAGCACAGACAGATATATTTAGTGAGGCCTCAGCACAGGGATAACAGACAACTCCCAACATTCGTCAGATGTGAGCTTGATCAATGAATTTGTTCCTGGCTGAAAAATGTGCATACATTCGGAGTAAATTCACGCACAGTTTCTGACCAGTACCGGCCCATCCTGTAAGCCCCCCCCCCTATCACCGTCTGACCTGGTGACCCCATGTATTCACAATGCCTAATCTGTGATGGTGCTACTGTGAGCTTGCTGGACACAAATTAGCAGTTGGGATTTTTTAATTTTAAGCAATGTTCAGACCTGTTTGGCACTGAAAAAAAGACAAGACAAATAAACAACAAGCACCAGGTAATATTATGGGTAATATTTAGCAGGTGTCCCAATGAACATCAGGCTACGTAGTGGCTAATCATGCGACGGATGGTTCTTAGCTTCCCCGTGTTAATCGAAGGTGTGTAGGACGGGCTCGTGCCCCGTATGCTGCAGGAAGCGCAGCAGGTCCTCGGGCTTCATGCCCAGCGTGGCGGCGTTGGTCATGGGGTGAAAGTGGATCCTCGGGTGGCCCCCCTGGATCAGGTCGCTGTCCAGGACCACCTTCACGCTCCGGTCTGTGTCAAACAGCAGCGCCAGCGCCGACGCACATCCCTGCCCCACCTGGCAGACACAAACGTGTGCGTTAGACTTGTCACACAGCATTTCTCAGACACTGGTATTACTCCTTTTAAAAGACCGGTGTTACCGATATTCACCACGAGGGGGTGCATAATACAAAGCTGGCAGATTAGCATGAAGTGTGGGAGCTTTTTTGTGTTTCTGTGTGTCAACTCGCCTTCAGTTTTTCCAACATGGCCGCCTCATCAGCGAAACGCAGGTTTCCACTTCCCAGACCGAGACGCTTGGAGAGGTCACCCAGATTCACCTGCACAGAACCAGGACAAATAGAACCACTATACACACATAGAACCAGGACACATAGAACCACTGTACACATACACAGAACCACGACACATAGAACCACTATACACACACAGAACCAGGACACACAGAACCACTATACACACATCTAGGACCAGGACACACAGAACCACAACAGACAGAGGGTGTTCTCTGACCTCCCGGTCGTGGCGGACAGACAGCAGCCATAAAGTCTTCTTCTTCTTGTCTTTCAGGAAGAGGTTCTTAGTCACAGCTCCGCCCACTTCCTGTAGGTGAGGCATCATCTCCTCCACCGTGAACACCTGAGAGGATGGAACGCTAGTGACACATCTATATACATCTATATATATATATATATACATCTATATTCCTGCTTATAAACCCAGCTGAATTTAATTCAGATATTTTCTACAGAAGACTATCTGCATCCTGATTGATATGTATAATAATAATAATAATAATAATCTAATAATATAATAAGTAAAATTGTATAATAATAATTATGAAGAGCTGACTGTGAGGTGGTCTCTCCTGCCCTCTGCTGGTCAAACACAGTCCTGCAGCAGCACAGACACGTGTCAAGTTGCAGAAGAGGACAATAATCAAAACGATGATATGGTGTCTTTACAATTGTGTTAAACTGCAGCATTCCATTTGAACTGAGCTGTTCCATTCCCCTCCAGGATGACACAACGTGCTGGGTTATTACCGGCGGGTGCTCCACGCAGCTGGTCTCGATGTTTAAACCCTGCAGGCATTTCTCCAGCTCCGCCCGCAGCTCGCCTGCCATGACGAATCAATCAGTCAATCAATCAATCAATACTAAAGCAATAATAAAGACACGCGCGTAAAGAGAAACCTAAACTCCACTATCAATTGATCTTGTTCGCCTCCTCCCACCCGTGGAGGTTTAGTCAACTCAAACACAAGGTCGCCACCTGCTGGGCGGGCATGTGTACTGTCAATAAAATACACACTCAACTTACTAAACTAACTGATATGTCTGAACATAATTATGGAAAACGTCTACCACACATAAACGTATCTTTCACAGTCAAAATGTAAATAAATAAATAAATAAATAAACGGTGATGGTCATCTGTCTGTCTGTCTGTCTGGGCTGGCTGCCCGCCCAATGGAAGGGAACCAGCATCCTGACCTGTTTCTACCAGCAGATGATCAGTAGCAGACTGTGGTTGTACTGGGCAGCTCTCGGTAGAACACACACACACACACACACACACACACACACACACACACACACACACACACACACACACACACACACACACACACACACACACCTGTGTGTGTGTGTGTGTGTGTGTGTGTGTGTGTGTGTGTGTGTGTGTGTGTGTGTGTGTGTGTGTGTGTCTGTGTGTGTGTGTGTGTACCTGCACTTGGTGTGCATGTGTGTGTGTGTGTGTGTCTGTGTGTGTGTGTGTGTACCTGTACTTGGGGTGTGTGATGGCGTAGATAATGGGGTTGTGTATGGCGGAGGCCTTGGCGATGACAGCAGGAACAGAATTCATATAAGGAGTTACCATGTCAGCATAGCTAGAGAGAGATAGAGAGAGAGACATAGAGTTAACATGAGAGAGAGAGAGCGAGAGAGACATAGATTTAACATGAGAGAGAGACATACAGTTAACATGAGAGTGAGTGACTTAAGTGAATTAAGATGAGAGACGATGAAGATTTAAAATAATCGGGAAACATTGTGGTGGTGTGTGTTCGTGTGTGTGCACGTGTGTGTGCATGTGTGCGTACCTGTGTGTGTGTGTGTGTGTGTGTGTGTGTGTGTGTGTGTGTGTGCTACCCAGCGAAGGCGGTGAGGGCGACCCCAGAGTAGGGCGACCATGACAGCACGTAGAGCAGGATGACCAGCAGCGCGATCTTGGCCGTCTTCCACTCGGTCTGCAGCCGGTGGAACCCTCTGGAGGAGTCTCTACTAGAGCAGCTGCCATTCACCCTGCTCACCGCCCTGGAACATGCATCGAGAAAATATACATTATATATCTAACCATTCACCCCGCTGACCACCCTGGAACATGTAAATATAATATATACATTATATATACATTATATAGAACATATACATTATACGTTCATTATATAGAATATAAACATTATGTAATATATATACATTATATACACATTATATAGGGTATATACATTATATATATTTCAATATCTACACCATTCTCCCCACAGCCCTGAAAACACATACTGTAGATGTGGGAGGGGAGAGGGGTCAGAGGGGTCAGAGGTCGGGGACTGACCTGTTGGTGGAGCGTATCGCACGGAAGATGAAGATGTAACAGTAGATGATGATGAAAAGGGGGATGAAGAAGACGAAGATGAAGAGCAGCATGGTGTAGGCTCGCACCGAGGGGGTAAAGGTCATGTAGTCCCAGGAACAGGAAGTCAGCAGACCCTCGGGTACGTACGCACCTGGAGACGGGCAGGCCGACAGACAGGCAGACAGACAGACAGGCAGACAGACAGACAGACAAACAGACAGAAAGGTAGACAAACAGACAGACAGGCAGATAGACAGACAGGTAGATAGAAAGCAGAGGACTGTTTAAAATCTCACACTAAATCTGTCTCAGGACTTTAGTTAAAGACCACTTTCACACACACACACACACACACACACATACAAACACAGACACACTCACTCCATCCGAAGAAGGGAGGGAGGCTCCAGGCCAGAGCGTACAGCCACACCCCCATCAGGACCATCCCTGCCCGTCGCCGTGACAACACGCCGATGGAGGCCAGCGGTCGTGTGATGACAAAGTAACGGTCGCCGGCGATCAGGGTCAGCGTGAGCATGGAGCAGATCCCGAACAGAGCCCCACAGAACGCATACACCTCACAGGCTGGGACAGAAACACCCACACAACACGGTAAATGGATTGCATTTATATCACGCTTTTATCCAAATCGCTTTACAGTATTGCCTCACATTCACACCATTAATTCACCAACAGCGGTGCCAACCATGCAAGGTAACAACCAACACGTCAGGAGCAAGTTAGGGTTAGGTGGCAATCTTGCTCAGGGATACCTCAACACTTAGCTAGGTCAGAGCCCCGGGATCGAACCAGCAACCTCCCCTGTTGCCAGACCCGCTTGTGTGCACATGTGTGTGGTGTGTGTGTGTGGTGTGTGGATGTGTGTGTGTGTGTGTATGGTACCTTTCTCCCCAAAGATCCACCTCCCGGTGCATGCTGGTGATGAAGAAGGTGGGCGTCTGTGTGACACACATCAGTAGGTCGGGCCACCGCCAGGTTGATATGAACATGTTGGCCGGCGTCCGCAAAGCTCCTGCTCCTAATACACATGCACCACACACACACACACATTTTTCTACGGTATATATGTGTCTGTGTCTCTCTCTCTCTCTCTCTATATATATATATATATATATACATTTGTGGTGAGGGTTATAAATGTGGTGTGTGCACGGGTGTGTGTATGTGTTACTTAGTGAAGGCGTAGATGGACGAGGACGTTTCCGATGATGCCGGTGATTCCCGATCAGCAGGACGAAAGAGCCGATGGTGTAGTGGGCGTGGTCAGGGACGTCCAACCGTGGGGAAGGGCGGCGGGGCCACCATCACCACCTGCTGCACAACACACTGTACTCGTACTACTGCCTAGTGATAATAGTAGTATTGTAGCATTATATCACAACTATAATATCCTTCCTGCCCTCCTATCTAGACTCCTACTTATCCTCCCTAACTAGCTACCTACCTATCCTCCACCCTTTCTACCTTCCTACCTTCCTATCCTCTCTACCTATCCTCTTACCTATCCTCCCTAACTAGCCTCTTACCTCTCTCCCTACCTTCCTACCCTCCTATCCTCCCTACCTTCCCCTAGCCTCCTCCCTCCCTACATCTTCCTAACTTACTACCTTCCTACCCTCCTATCCTCCCTACCTACCTTTCTCTCCTCCTCCCTACCTTTTTACCCTCCTACCCCAGACTAGTGTTTGTTTGTATGTATTAGTGGGAGTTTACAAGTAGCTGCATTATATAACGTATACTACAAACAACAACAACAACAACAACAATAACAACACAACGTGAACCAATCAGGAGGAAGGATGCTGTGGCGTGAGTCCTTGGCTCAAGGGCGCTACGTCAGCACCTGTCAGGGCAGCGCACACTGAAGCCAGGGGACTTTACACACACACACACACATATACACACTCTCACACACACACACAGACACAAACACACACACACACATAACACACACACACACACATATACACACTCTCTCACACACACACACTTTTCTCTGACTGGTCCAAAAGAAAAAAAGGGAAAGCAAATTGTTTACAAGAATCAACCAAATGAACGTCTTCTGTTCCTCCGACTGGGTGAAAACCACTGTTTGTTTGTCTGTCTGTCTGTCTGTCTGTCCTGCCTGCCTGCTGTCCCTGTATGGTCTGCCTGCCATGTATGTCTGCCTGTCCTCCTTCTAAATTCATTACAGACCTGTCTTACTAACCTTTGGCCTTGTTAATGTTTCTTATATCTACTGGTTAAAATACAACTTAGAACGTCTGTCTCTACTACAGTTAGACTACTGGTTAAATGTATATCTACTGGTTAGAGTACTAGGTATGTATGGTAGGTAGGTATGTCTGTGGTTAGGATATTAGATAGAATGTATTTCTACTGGCGAGGATGCGGTTAGAATGTATTTCTACTTGTTGGAGCACACACACACACACACACACACACACACACACACCACACACACACACACACACACCGATCAATACCAGATCAATACAGTGCTCCCATATTGAGAACAAGAGAGGTTGTGTTGGACGGCCACGTTACATGAACATCTTCAATGCTCAACTTTATCTGCCAAATTCACAAAAGCACTTTCTTTCTTTGTAAAAACTAAGACAATAAAACTGATTTTGATTCTGATTCTGATTTTGATTCTGATCCTCTCTCTGGGATATATTTTATATACTGTAAATGAGTGGTGTGTGTGCGTGTGTGCGCGCGTGTGTTTGTGCGTGCGTGTGTGTACATGCATAGTCACATACATACATAATACATACATAACACATAATAATACAAAATAATACATACTAATACATACATAATACATAAAAAAATATATAATACATACATAACACATAATAATACAAAATAATACATACTAATACATACATAATACACACATAATACATACAAATATATATCTAATACATACATAACACATAATAATAAAAAATAATACATACCAATACATACATAATACACACATAATACATTAAAAATATAAATATACACATACATAACACATAATAATACAAAATAATAATACAAAATAATACATACTAATACATACATAATACACACATAATACATAAAATATAAATATAATACATACATAACACATAATAATAAAAAATAATACATACCAATACATACATAATACACACATAATACATAAAAAAAAGAACACATACATAACACATAATAATACAAAATAATAATACAATAATACATACTAATACATACTAATACATACATAATACACACATAATACATAAAAACAGATATATAATACATTTACATACTCTATCCAGTATAAACATATATCATATCTATATAGAGGTACATATGTGCGGTGCCAGGGGTCTCACCGGGGTGGGGGGTCCGTGCTCCAGGCTCAGGTCCACGAGGCGGTACCGGCCGGCGGACGAGTCGTTCCACGTGGACATCGTCTCGGTGATGCGCGTGCAGTTGGGGTCCGGTCCGGGCACGAGATACCCTTCCTCGCGGCGCTCATCGCGGTTGGACGCACGCGGGGTGTGGAACGGGATCGATGTGGAGACGAACCGCGCGCGCGTCAGGATGAACCGGCGGGGATCCGCGCGGGAACTTTACGCGCCACTTTTCCACGCGCGTGTGGCGGGAGCGTAACACTTTTAGAACATTATTGTTCTGATTCTCTCGCAGATTAATCCCCGAACAGCAGATTATCACCAGAAAACATATTTACCAGAGAGGACCGGAGTTGATTGGTCGAACACTTAACCGGCCGGAGAAGTAGGTCACGGATCCGTTGATCTCGTCCCGCGTTTTCTGATCAAACGCGTGGTTTAATGACAGCTCTCTCACCCTCTCACCTGACCCTCCCACCGTCTCACCCTCTCACCCTCTCACCTGAGCCTCCCTCCCACGGCCTCACCTTCTCACCCCCCCCACCCTCCCTCCCACCCTCTCACCCTCCCACCTGACTCTCCCACCCTCTCTCCCTCCCTCCCTCTCACCTGACCATCCCTCACCTCTCCCTCCCCCTCACCTTCTCACCCTCCCTCCCCCCTCTCCCCTCTCTCCCTCCCTCCCCCCCCCTCTCCCTCCTCCCCTCTCCCCCTCCTCTCTCACCCTCCCCTCCCTCCCTCCCTCCCACCCTCTCCACCTCTCACCCTCTCCCACCCTCTCATCTGACTCTCCCACCCTCTCACACTCTCTCCCTCCCTCTCACCCTCTCACCCGCCCATGCACCCTCTCATCTGACTCTCACACTCTCTCCCTCCCTCTCACCCTCTCAACCGCCCATGCACCCTCTCATCTGACTCTCCCACCCTCTCACACTCTCTCCTTCCCTCTCACCCTCTCAACCGCCCACCCTCTTACCCTCCCACGCTCTCACACTCTCTCCTTCCCTCTCACCCTCTCAACCGCCCACCCTCTTACCCTCCCACGTCACTCAATCACTTGTCACCATCACCACATCAGTGGTCACACTTACACAACAAGGCAGACAGACAGACAGACAGACAGACAGAGAGACAGAGAGACAGGTGGAGGAGGTGAGCGGATGTCATTTATAATCCCACATACACAATCATTTTTGTGACACTTTGTGTATGTAATTAGAATTGCGATTGTTAAAATGATTGCGTTCAGATCATAGCATACCGCTGTGACACATCCTCCCAATCACACACATCCAACATACCCCCCCCCCCCCCTCTACACACACACACACACACACACACTCAAAGGTCAATTTATGAATATGAATGAGGGCCAGGAGCAGATAATTTTATGGATGAAACGACATGTCACAATATTCCTACTGTACGTATCTCCACACTTATATGACTGATCACTACAAACTGGTGCACTAGTGTGTTATAATCTCTCTCTCTCTCTCTCTCTCTCTCTCTCTCTCTCTCTCTCTCTCGACTTCCGGCTGACTGGATAAAAGGAACACTCGTGTGTGACACACACACACACACACACACACACACACACACACACACACATACGCTAACACACTCTCCTCCTCCTCCCCTCCCCCTGCTCCAGGCTAGCGTTAGCACGCTACATCCCGTGCCTGGGCAGCCTGCTGTGCGTTGCCCCGGGCGACCTGCGCTCGGCTAGCAGCAGCTTCATGTCCACGCGCCGCTCCACCGTCACCAGCCAGACCTCCGACGTCAGCACCAGGAAGTTCCGCCTCTCCTCCGCCTCCAACAGTGAATCGGTGCGTCGGGGACCCGCCTTGTGGTTCCTCATTAGCAGACAGGGTAGGAGGGTAGGAAGGTAGGAGGGTAGGAGGGTTGGGGGTAGAAGGATAGATGTTGGAGGGTAGGAGAGTAGGGGTAGGATGGTAGGAGGGTAGAAGGGTAGGAGGGTAAGTGTGACACAAGTGTGTGTGTGTGTGTGTTTACCCGCGTTGGTGTGCAGGTGTGAATGTTTCTTCATGTAAGTTTTCATATATATTTTGCGTGTGTGTGTGTGTCCAGGGCTGGACAGACACCGAGGCGGACGTGTCCAGCTTGGGTTCGAGACCCGCCAGCCGCCAGGTGTCATATGACATCAGCAGAGACACGGCAGAACTCCCAGAACACAAACCGTCCTCGCTCAAAAACAAGAAGAACCACGACTCTGGCATCTTCGAAAAGGTTACGTAACATCACATTCTAGAGGGCTGGATCCTATTCTATTGGTTCAGTAGGAATGGTTCTCACATTTCATTGGTTACTGATGGTTCTAATGTTCTATTGGTTACTGATGGTTCTAAGTAACATTCTATTGATTCATGCCTTTCAGAGCCCCTATGACACAGATATCTCTCTGGTGAACTCTATTGACCGTGGTAACGCGTCCATGGTGAGTCCAAACCTTCATGTTAAGTAAGTCAGTGCCTCTTCAAAGAGTAACAGAACAAGTAATGTGTTTGAAGTCTGTCGTGCGTAAAGTCCTTATAAATGTTGTTTCTTCTTCCTCTTGGGGTTTTGACAGGGTGGGGACTTTGCTGAGGGACACATGACGAGAGCTGCGATTGGTCGGATTCCCAGCATTGTCGTCACCACGGAAACCAGACCCTTCCTCCCCGTTGGTCGAACTACTTCTCACTCCTCTCGCCCCAGGGCTGCCAATAGCAATGCGGGGGCGGGGTCTGTTTCCAGGGACACGCCACATGTCTCAGATGATAGCTCCGCCCCCTTATTGTGATTGGTGGAAAACTGCTAATGTGAATCTTTACACATAGGCTAACCTATGTGTAAACGTACACCACCTATATATATCTTCAACGTCATGTCGTATTAATACCAGAACTTCATTCATGTGGTGTCAATCCCAGAGCCATTCAATTCAAAAGACTTTCACAACCTCTATTCCCTGGTAGTCTGACCTAGTCATCATCTAGGTGGACACCCCCAATTATGATGTCACTTCATCACAACAACAATCTTAGTGAACATTTGACCATGACCATTTTGAAATGGCTTGTAATGGCTAATCACAGTCACACCTGGTGGTATAATAGGGCCTCTTTAAAGTCTTTCCCACAGTATTCTTGATCCATTGACTTTTGTGTTTAGCTAGACATTTGTTGTGCATATTTATTAGAATATTTATATGTTGTTTTTAGTGAGAAATCTATTGTCCACAAAACTATATTGTGTTGAGTTAGAAATCTGTTGTGCATATTTATTAGAACAATATGTTTTTAGTGAGACATATCTGTTGTTCTTAGTTATTACAATGATATTGTTTTTTGTTAGAAATCTGTTTTGCATTGTTATTAGAACTAATAGACCTAGCTAAAGCTTAACAGAGATCTATTGATTAATCTTGAAATGTATTATTAATAGTTAATATGATTAAAGAATGTTTAAAAAAAGTGTGGTATACTGTTGGAAGTCTACCGAATGTACCATTTATCGTAAGTGTGCAATTATTCTTATATAACACCTACACCTAATATGTAGACAACTAACGCTAAACAATACCTCTAATATTGAACCGTTGATGTCTACCCCTGGTAGTAATAATAATAATTACTATAACGATATAAAGTTGTACATTTTCATCATCTAATGTCTATAGAACGACCTTTAGTTTAAATCCACGGGAGATTAAAAATGTTTACTTACTGATGGAGGAGAGCTGACCTCTAGTGGCAGGGACGGGTATTACAGTGCGTTGTGTGAGTGTGTGTGTGCAGGGGCGGCGCCAGGGATTTTGGGCCCAGTGAAAAGAAGTCATATAGGGCCCCACCACGGCCGAGCGGGGGAAAAGTCAGGTTATTTTACAAAAAAAATATTTTAACATAATTTAGTCCATTATTATATCTATGGACCCATATAATACTGTGATACTTTTACTATGTGGTTAAATGAGGTTTGCATGGAGTATCATACTTAAAGAGAACATTATTTTCTTCATGTTTGTTTATGTATTTATTATGTAAGAGGGTGACAGGGGCCCTCAAGTATTATTTTGTTTTATTGTTTTTGATACAAATTTTAGTCTATCAACCAATTTATTTTGACAATTTTACTATAGTTGTATCACGAATTACTTAAAAAAAGAAAAGAAATCCAAATGAAAACAAACTTTTAATTTCAGGCTTTTAGCGGGGGCCCTCCACTTTGGGCCCCTGGGTAGTCAGTCCCACTGTTCCCCCACCTCCAGTCCGACGCTCCTGTGTGTAAATACCACTTTAAATAATGCCCAGCTCATCAATCCCCCGGTAACCCCCTCTGGAGCTGACGTCTCCACCCCCCCCTCCCCCGGGGCCCGGTGCGACGCCAGCGGAACCCAGACAGACAACACACACCGGGGAACACACCGGAGAACACGGCTCTGAACACGGTTCAGCCAGAGCCGCTCGGTACAAAACACGGTTTATAAAGTGAGTGTGGTGGAGGTGAGCTTAAGTAGGACTAGGTGCTGCACGCCTATTGGTCCGGAGACCAGGGGGGCGGGGCCTGCCAACCACAGCTCGACTGCGATTGGCTACAAAGGTAAGCTTCATAAAGTAGAAAAGACAGGTAGAAAAAGATAATGGACTGGTACTATCTACATAATATATATATATATAATATATATATATATAACTACTTATGTTAAATATACTGGTGGCACTATGTTAAATATGTGAAATCTTGTGTTATCATTTTAAATAGGCATAGTTTTATATGTTGTTATATATTGCTGGATATATACTGCTGTTTTATCGATATCACTATATAATATATATATCTATATTTGTATAATTATGTTGGGGACTGACTGCTGTTGTCATGGTGATATTTATATTCTATTATTTCATAGGCTGACCTTTTATATTAACAGGACAGATAAAACCACACGCACGGACACACACGCGTGCACACACACACGCGTGCACACACACACACGTGCACACACACACATTGAACACACATACACACACACACTCACATTATAAAGACACTAATTCCAGCAGTCGTCCGAGAGGACAGCTGATCTGAAACAGGGGGTTGTCTTTCTCTCTCTCTCACACACACACACACACACACACACACACACACACACACACACACACACACACACACACACACACACACACACACACACACACACACACACACACACACACACACACACACACACACAGGTCATGCAGTTGTCTACTGCGTGACCTTTGGGTTGGGACTGACACACACTCGCTACGTTCTTCCCGAGGCGGGTCCAGATAACGAGACGTATCCCTCCCTGGTCCTCCGTCTCATTATCTGGCCCAGCGCCACCCACGCCACCCTGGACAGAGGGCGTGGCCAGTGGGCGTGGCCAACGGGCATGGTCCGTGTTCTAATCTGGTCCGGGTGGCATACCGGGGCTCTCCTTTCACGCCAAATAAGGCCCTCCCCTCCCCCACCCTACCCTACCCCTACCCCTACCCAGCATGCCGCTGGGTGGCTGGCCGGCCGTGTGTCCAGAACACCGCTATTCTTAGCCTGTCCCCCCAGACCCCCCTCAACACACAGACCTCCTCTCCCTGCTCCTTCCTGCCGCCGTCGCTGCTCCCCTTTCTGCTCCTCTTTCTGCTCCTCTTTCCTACACTCTGTCCTCCTTCTCCTCTCTCTGTCTCTCTCTGTCTCTCTGTCTCTCTCTGTCTTTCGGAGCAAAGGTCAGGGGTCAGCCTTTCATTCAGAGATATTCCTCTTCTAGTCTGGTATTGACTTGGACCTGCTGTTCTGCTGCACGGCTCCCCGGCTGAGTGGACTGTGGCTGGAGGATGAGTACCTACAGTGTGACCCTGGTGGGCCCCGGGCCGTGGGGCTTCAGACTGCAGGGCGGCAAGGACTTCAACATGCCCCTCACCGTCTCCCGGGTAAGAAGCTCAGATCTGCTCTGCTGGTTCTGGTCTGAGGCCTGGTCTGAGGCCTGGTCTGAGGCCTGGTCTGAGGTCCAGTCTGAGGCCTGGTCTGAGGCCTGGTCTGAGGTCCAGTCTGAGGCCTGGTCTGAGGCCTGGTCTGGGTTCACAGCATTTCCCTCGGTCAGTTACATGGTTAAATGGTACAGTTACATGGTATGGTGGCATGGGTAAATGGTACGGTGACATGGTACGGTGACATGTTTACATGGTACAGTGACATGTTACGGTGACATGGTTAAATGGGACAGTGACATGTTATGGTGACATGGTTAAATGGTACAGTTACATGGTACGGTGACATGGTTAAATGGTACAGTTACATGTTACGATGGCATGGGTAAATGGTACAGTGACATGTTACGGTGACATGGTTACATGTCCATTTTCCAAAAGCATGCTCTAATTTATGTGGTCTAGTGGTCTGGTGGTGGTCTGGTAGTGGTCTGGTGGTCTGGTGGTGGTCTAGTGGTCTGGTGGGGGTCTAGTGGTCTGGTGGTCTGGTGGTCTAGTAGAGACAGAGAGAGAAAGATCCTGAGAGACACAGAGACAGACAGAAACAGAGAGACAGAGACAGACAGAAACAGAGACAGAGAGAGACAGACAGAGAGAGACAGAAACAGAGAGATAGACAGAGAGAGACACAGAGAGACAGAGAGAGACACAGAGAGACATTGAGAGACAAAGACAAAGAGAGACCGACAGAGACAGTTAGAGACAGAGACAGTCAAAGACAGACAGAAAAATAGGGAGAAAGATAGAGAGAGACAGAGCGAGACAGAGAGACAGAAACAGAGAGGGAGACAGAGAAAGACAGAGAGAGACAGAGGGAGAGGTCTATTTCTAGAACATCCTTATCTCTCAGCATCATTCTACTGTTACAGCACTATTACAGCACCTACTGGTAACTGTACTAGTGGGATTTTAGTGGTCTGGTGGTCTGGTGGTCTAGGGGTTGGTGGAGAGAGACAGAGAGAGAGACAGAGAGGGAGACCGAGAGAGACAGACATAGAGAGAGACAGAGACAGAGACAGAGATGGAGAGAGTGACAGAGGGAGAGAGAGACAGAGAGAGACAAAACGAGGGAGAGAAAGAGCCAGAGAGAGACAAAACGAGGAGAGAAAAGAGCCAGAGAGAGACAAAGAGAGAGAGAACAGAGAGATCTATTTCTAGACAATCCTTATCTCTCAGCATCATGCTACTGTTTACAGCACTATTTGTTCCTACTGGCATTCCTCAATGCTGACCCCTGGCGTTGTGTGGTGTTAAACAAATAAAGTTACTATTTGAATTACAGGACTGGAAGAGGAATGTGGAGAGAGAGGTAGAGAGACCGAGAAAGGTAGAGGGAGGTAGACAGATGGAGAGAAATAGGTAGGGGGAGAGAGAGAGAGAGAGAGAGAGAGAGAGAGAGAGAGAGAGAGAGAGAGAGAGAGAGAGAGAGAGAGAGAGAGAGAGAGAGAGAGAGAGAGAGAGAGAGAGAGAGAGAGAGAGAGAGAGAGAGAGAGAGAGATGGATAGAGAGAGAAACATAGAGACAGAAGCCGCTCTGGCATTGTGCTGTCGTTGCTTGTTTACTCGAAACCAAAAGGCGAGTTGTGTGTGACACAACAGAGCCATTTCCCAGCGACATTGCTTTCTAAACAATAATAGCTGGGTTTTTGCTAGCTGTGCACATTTATATTACATTACGTAATGTTACAATGGCGGATTCGTGCGAGCAACGTGTATGTGCGATCGGAAATATGAGATTGAATAAATTCGCAGTCATAACAAGTCATCAATACGCCAGGAATTCCGGGACACCCCTTTGGGACACCCCTTTCCGGGACAGGGGTGTCCCAGAATGCCCCTGTCAGAACGCCCCTGTCGGAACTCCCCATGTTGGAAGGCCCCCTGCTGGAACCTGGAACAAAAATGCCCCCCACATTCCGTGTTTGTAACTTTTACACAGACGCGAGGCGGAATGAAGCAGCAACATTCCTGCAAAAAAAGGCAGTTTGAGAAGGGGCTTGAGAGAGAGAGAGGTAGAGAGACATAGACTCTTTCGACAAATGTACTTCTTGTAAGTCGCTTTGCATAAAAACGTCTGACAAATGGCCTAAATGTAAATGTAGACGGTAAATAAGAAATTAAATAAATAAATAAATAAATAAATAAATAAATACATAAATAAATAAATAAATACATAAATAGTACGAAGGTAAAGAGCTTACACAGCATGAATGAATCCCCCAGACCTGACCACATTGACCTCTGACCTCTATCCACCGCATGTCCTTACTGGGTTCACGTACCCAGATGGTTGTCAGCAGTGTATGTCAGCTGTTTAAAGGTTCATGTAACAAAGCTGCTAGAATGCTAATGCTAAGCTAACGTTGAGATGAGAAGAGACATATAGCAGAATGTTTTGGATAATTGCAATC
>PIJE02000071.1:186629-206629 GCA_002895965.2 Coryphaenoides rupestris | reverse complement strand
TCCTCTTCTAGTCTGGTATTGACTTGGACCTGCTGTTCTGCTGCACGGCTCCCCGGCTGAGTGGACTGTGGCTGGAGGATGAGTACCTACAGTGTGACCCTGGTGGGCCCCGGGCCGTGGGGCTTCAGACTGCAGGGCGGCAAGGACTTCAACATGCCCCTCACCGTCTCCCGGGTAAGAAGCTCAGATCTGCTCTGCTGGTTCTGGTCTGAGGCCTGGTCTGAGGCCTGGTCTGAGGCCTGGTCTGAGGTCCAGTCTGAGGTCCAGTCTGAGGTCCAGTCTGAGGCCTGGTCTGAGGCCTGGTCTGGGTTCACAGCATTTCCCTCGGTCAGTTACATGGTTAAATGGTACAGTTACATGGTATGGTGGCATGGGTAAATGGTACGGTGACATGGTACGGTGACATGGTTACATGGTACAGTGACATGTTACGGTGACATGGTTAAATGGTACAGTGACATGGTACGGTGACATGGTTACATGGTACAGTGACATGGTACGGTGACATGGTTAAATGGTACAGTTACATGTTACGATGGCATGGGTAAATGGTACAGTGACATGTTACGGTGACATGGTTACATGTCCATTTTCCAAAAGCATGCTCTAATTTATGTGGTCTAGTGGTCTGGTGGTGGTCTGGTAGTGGTCTGGTGGTCTAGTGGTCTGGTGGTGGTCTAGTGGTCTGGTGGGGGTCTAGTGGTCTGGTGGTCTGGTGGTCTAGTAGAGACAGAGAGAGAAAGATCCTGAGAGACACAGAGACAGACAGAAACAGAGAGACAGAGACAGACAGAAACAGAGACAGAGAGAGACAGACAGAGAGAGACAGAAACAGAGAGATAGACAGAGAGAGACACAGAGAGACAGAGAGAGACACAGAGAGACAGAGAGACAAAGACAGAGAGACGACAGAGAGACAGAGAGACAGAGACTCAAAGACAGACAGAAAAAGAGGGAGAAGATAGAGAGAGACAGAGCGAGACAGAGAGACAGAAACAGAGAGGGAGACAGAGAAAGACAGAGAGAGACAGAGGGAGAGGTCTATTTCTAGAACATCCTTATCTCTCAGCATCATTCTACTGTTACAGCACTATTACAGCACCTACTGGTACTGTACTAGTGGGATTTTAGTGGTCTGGTGGTCTGGTGGTCTAGGGGTTGGTGGAGAGAGACAGAGAGAGAGACAGAGAGGGAGACCGAGAGAGACAGACATAGAGAGAGACAGAGACAGAGACAGAGATGGAGAGAGTGACAGAGGGAGAGAGAGACAGAGAGAGACAAAACGAGGGAGAGAAAGAGCCAGAGAGAGACAAAACGAGGGAGAGAAAGAGCCAGAGAGAGACAAAGAGAGAGAGACAGAGAGATCTATTTCTAGACAATCCTTATCTCTCAGCATCATGCTACTGTTACAGCACTATTTGTTCCTACTGGCATTCCTCAATGCTGACCCCTGGCGTTGTGTGGTGTTAAACAAATAAAGTTACTATTTGAATTACAGGACTGGAAGAGGAATGTGGAGAGAGAGGTAGAGAGACCGAGAAAGGTAGAGGGAGGTAGACAGATGGAGAGAAATAGGTAGGGGGAGAGAGAGAGAGAGAGAGAGAGAGAGAGAGAGAGAGAGAGAGATGGATAGAGAGAGAGACATAGAGACAGCATTGTGCTGTCGTTTGCTTGTTTACTCGAAACCAAAAGGCGAGAGCCATTTCCCAGCGACATTGCTTTCTAAACAATAATAGCTGGGTTTTTGCTAGCTGTGCACATTTATATTACATTACGTAATGTTACAATGGCGGATTCGTGCGAGCAACGTGTATGTGCGATCGGAAATATGAGATTGAATAAATTCGCAGTCATAACAAGTCATCAATACGCCAGGAATTCCGGGACACCCCTTTGGGACACCCCTTTCCGGGACAGGGGTGTCCCAGAATGCCCCTGTCAGAACGCCCCTGTCGGAACTCCCCATGTTGGAAGGCCCCCTGCTGGAACCTGGAACAAAAATGCCCCCAACCGTGACACACACACACACACACACACACACACACACACACACACACACACACACACACACACACACACACACACACACACACACACACACACACACACACACACACACACACACACAGTCAGCAGTTGTCTACTGCGTGACCTTTGGGTTGGGACTGACACACACTCGCTACGTTCTTCCCGAGGCGGGTCCAGATAACGAGACGTATCCCTCCCTGGTCCTCCGTCTCATTATCTGGCCCAGCGCCACCCACGCCACCCTGGACAGAGGGCGTGGCCAGTGGGCGTGGCCAGGTAGGAGCAGGTAGGGGTTGGACAGTACAGAGACAGGTCATTAAGGAGCAGGTAGGGGTTAGACAGTACAGAGACAGGTCATTAAGGAGCAGGTAGGGGTCAGACAGTACAGTGACAGGTCATTAGGGAGCAGGTAGGGGACAAAATTGGTCATTTCAAGAGGTGGTGGGGTCATGTCCCCAGTGTAAATGACACTGGGCATCACCATTATGTAACTAAAATGGAAGGAGTCTCTGTGTGCATGTGCGTGTGTCTGTAATTCCATCGTCTCGACAACCATTCATCCGATCGACTTCACACATGGCAGGTGTACTGCTGAGCATCCAAGGAAGTGCAGTGTCCAGTGTGAAGTTGTTGAGTGAAGTTGTTAGCGGTTGTCAAAAAAGCTGCATGCACCGACACCAGAGGCCACGCAGTCGCTCCATTTCAGACGGGCACACTTCGAACGGGCCCACTTCACCCGATCAAAGTATTTGTAATTCAGCAGACTGCGGGGCTGCTGGGTGGTCTCCCCTGCATGTTGATTGGCGAAAGCATTTTTCAAATTTTGGAAGATGCGACAGACTCGAGGCCAGACTGATCTGCAGAGAAACAGAACCTGAAGCCAGAGCTCTTGAGGGTCTTAGGGGGCTCGCCGTATCCCTGACACAAAATAAACTTCAGCTGCCACTTTGTAACACCACTCATTTCTACCAGGTTATTATTAGAAGGTTATGAAGCTATTTATACGTTGCTGATGAAATGCTAATCCATGAGGCTACCAAACTAGTAAAATGGTCGCCTAATAATTACATACAGGTTGAAAAATACAGAAATAAATGCTTTATTAAATTGATGTAATAACACAAGATTTGTGTATTATTGCATGTATGAATTAATATATGCTGTATATTCATGTATGTATTATGTGTAATGTCTGTATTTTCAGGGCAAAGTACCGCCCAGCTCCGATAACAGCAGGAACACTGTCAGCCATGCCCATTCCACAGGTAACAATATACAATATAAGCCACACCCCTTTAACCGGTAACACTATACAATGTGAACCACGCCCCTTCAACAGGTAACATTATACAATATAAGCCACGCCCTTCAACAGTTAACATTAAACAATATAAGCCACGCCCCTTCAACAGGTAACATGAATATCAGAGATGGCATCATTTCCTGAAGGCCAAAAGTTAAAATTTTTCCATCTTTCTCTCTCTACTCCCAGATCACTCCCACGCTGTGAGTATCACCACACACACACACACACACACACACACACACACACACACACACACACACACACACACACACACACACACACACACACACACACACACACACACACACACACACACACACACACACACACACACACACACACACACACACAGGAACATATGTGTTTCCTGGGACATATTCTGTATCCATATTCAATCTCTCTCTCTCTCTCTCTCTCTCTCTCTCTCGCTCTCTCTCTCTCTCTCTCTCCCCCCCCCCCTCCCCACCCAGCCTCCCCACTGGTCCCCCTAAGCCCCTAGAAGTGAAGGGTGTGGGGGGTCCACTGGGCGGGGCCTCCCTCCAGTACAACTCACCCATTGGCCTCTACTCCCAGGACTCCATCATGGACGCCATGGCCAATCAATCACAGAGCAAGGCACACGAGACGAGGTAAGGAGCACCTCCTCCTCCTGCACCTTCTCTATTTTGACTTGCATGTAAATACATTTCACTGTACATTTTATTTCCATCTTCAGTCAGTACAGCCAACCGCCTGCCATGTACCAAGCCCCGCCCCCTCAGATGTACCAGCAGCAACCCCCACCCCCTCAGATGTACCAGCAGCAAGCTCCGCCCCCTCAGATGTACCAGCAGCAAGCCCCACCCCCTCAGATGTACCAGCAGCAAGCCCCACCCCCTCAGATGTACCAGCAACAAGGCCCGCCTCCTCAGATGTACCAGCAGCAGCCTCCGCCCATGCAGCAGGCCCCGCCCATTAGATGTACCAGCAGCAGCCTCCGCCCATGCAGCAGGCCCCGCCCATGCAGCAGGCCCCGCCCATGCAGCAGGCCCCGCCCATGCAGCAGGCCCCGCCCATGCAGCAGAGTTCCATGCAGTTCCCCGTGGGACCTCCAGCTCCTAAAGTGGTCAGCACTGCCTGCATCCAACCCACCCAACCAGGTACACACCCCACCCCACCAGGTACACACCCGACCCAACCAGATACATGCCCCACCCAGCCAGGTACACGCCCCACCCAACGAGGTACACGCCTCACCCAGCCAGGTACACACCCCACCCAGCCAGGTACACGCCTCGCCTAGCCAGGTACACACCCCACCAGGTACGCGCCCCACCTCGCCAGGTACTCACCCCACCCAACCCGGTACACACCCCACCCAGCCAGGTAGTAACATACCATAATAATGTTTATCCACCTCTTTACCAGAGAAGGGCTGTTCTGACATATGATTGGAGCAGTGATGATGACACATTTCTTTCAGCAGCCCCGCCCCCCGCTGACCTCACCCCCCCCTCCACCGCCGGCCGCCCCCCCTGGGTCTCCGACAACACCTTCGCCGACAAGTTTGACCCCTCCAAGACCACTACCACCACCATGAAAATCCAGCCCCTCCCCCAGGGCGCCCCTCCCCCGCCCGCCTACAAACCTTCTCCTGCCAATGCTCCTGCCCCGGGCCACGCCCCCTTCAGCCCTAGCCCTGCCCCCTTCAGCCCTGCCCCCGCACTGTTCTCCCCCGTCGCCAGGGGTGTGGCCCAGAGGGCTGAGAGGTTTGCTGCCAGCAGCCGCACGCCACTGTGTGGATCCTGTAACAATGTCATCAGGTAACCCTCACCTTAAACCCAAACCTCACCCTCATCATGTAACCCTAACCCCGTAATGGTGTCATCAGATAACCCTAACCAGGTAACCCTGTGTCCTAGCAATCCTGTGTCTTTGGAAACCCTTTGTCCTAGCAATCATGTGTCCTTGGAAACCTTGTGTCTTTGGAAACCCTTTGTCCTAGCCATCCTGTCTTTGGAAACCCTTTGTCCTAGCAATCCTGTCTTTGGAAACCCTTTGTCCTAGCAATCCTGTGTCCTTGGAAACCCTGTGTCTTTGGAAACCCTTTGTCCGAGCAATCCTGTGTAATAGCAACCCTGTGTCCTAACAGCCGTTTGTCCTTGGAAACCTTGTGTCCTAGCAACGCTTTGTCCTTGGAAACCTTGTGTCCTAGAAACCCCGTTACCTTGGAAATGTTGTCTTAGCAACCCTGTGTCCTTGGAAATGCTTTGTCCTCGCAAACCTGTCTTGGCAACATTGTGTCCCAGCAACCTTGTGTTCCAGCAACCCTGTGTCCCAGAAGCCTTGTGCTTTAGGCTTGGAAACCCTGTGTCCTAGCAACCCTGTGTCCCATCAACCTTGTGTCCTGGCAACCTTGTCTCCTAGCAACATTGTATCCCAGCAACCTTGTGTCCTAACAACCCATGGCTCCTTGGCCTTGATTACAGCAGTAAGTTGACCAGCTACATTACTGTGTGTGTGTGTGTGTGTGTGTGTGTGTGTGTGTGTGTGTGCGTGCCTGTGTGCGCCTGTGTGCGCCTGTGTGCATGTGTCCAGGGGTCCGTTCCTGGTGGCCCTGGGTCGTTCTTGGCACCCGGAGGAGTTTGAGTGTCACTACTGCCACACGTCCCTGGCCGACGCTAGCTTTGTGGAGGAGCAGAACAACGTCTACTGTGAGAACTGCTACGGGGAGTTCTTCGCGCCGACATGCGCGCGCTGCAACACCAAGGTCATGGGGGTGAGACGGAAAGACCTCATACTACACTATACCTCATACTACACATTACTACATATTATCAGCATGGCAGAGTCGCCCGCCAGCTTCCGCAAGAGACTCAAGACCAACATGTTCAGAATTCACCTGGACTCTGCATAACCCCCCCCCCCCCCCCCCCCCCCCCCCCCCCCCCCCCCCTAGCCTTCCTCTGCGAACCATAGTACTAACTTGTGTGTTTGTATGTCTTGGCATTATTAATAGAACTTAGAATTGTTCAGCATATTGTATGTTCCTAGATGTTGGTAATGTGCTCAGAATCAATTATGACACTTGTTCTGTTCAATCTCTCTCTCTCTCGTAAGTATGAATGCTTGAAACCTGTTCTATTCTTATCTTTATGTACCACAGCGATATATTGCTGTCTCCTTCAACAAATATACTCTTTGTAAGTCGCTTTAGATAAAAGCATCTGCCAAATGCCCTACATGTAAATAGAAATATTATATATTATACCTCATACTACATACTATACGTCACACTTTATACCACGGTCCGGGTGAATACTCTTCTCTGATTGGCCGTACAAACCTGTATATTGCACACACAGTTGGGCTCATGTTTAATCACTAAATGCGTCCGGTAGCCAAGCGGTAACCAGAGCAACATTAAAGAGCTCAGCTGTCAAAGCCTGACTCGTTATCAACGGCCTCCAAGCACAGCTGAGTTATATCAACTAACCAGCGGGGGAGGAAAACACACCAATCGCTGACCTGAATTTCTTGTCTATTTGGAGAATAGTCAAGTCAAGTCAAGTCAATTTTATTTGTATAGCCAGTTACAGTCTCAAAGGGCATTAAAGGCCACATGATTATGGGGCCATGTGATTATGACACCCCCCCTAACCCTATAGCGCCCCGCTAAGGGCAAGAAACAACTCCCTTAATTAACAAGGAAGAAATCTGGAGAAGGAACTCAGAGTGGGGGATCCCTCCTTCCAGGGACGGTTCAGAGTGCAATGGGTGTCATATGAGCATAAAAAGGGATAACAAAGCATAACAATGTTGAAGAATGGGCCGCAGAAGAGGAAAGATTAATTCTGAATACTTTGTAACGAGTTACGGCGATTTATATATCGTGAGCGACCCCGGCGAGGTCATGAAAGGTACTAGAGTTTTTGTCATGATGGTAACGGTAAGCTCTTGCTTCATAACCTTGGAGTGCAAAACCTTTTCTGCTTTTCTTCTATATTATTGGCTATTAATTACCATGGTATAAGCAGGATAATCTTTATCCCTTACATATACAATACTTTATACAAGATACTATACCTCATATATACCATACCTCACACTATATGCTATACCTCTGCTATATACTATAATTCATGATACATACTGTGTGCGTGTGAGTGTGCGTGTGTGTGTGCGTGTGTGTGTGTTGCAGGAGGTGATGCACGCCCTGCGCCAGACCTGGCACACCACCTGCTTCGTGTGCGCAGCGTGCGGGAAGCCGTTCGGGAACAGCCTCTTCCACATGGAGGACGGCGAGCCCTACTGTGAGAAAGGTAGGTCAGAGGTCAGAGGTCAGATGAGGTCCACTGATGTCACCCATAGCAAGAAGTAATATCTCCTATCCTCCCTCTCTATCTATCTATCTGTCTATCTATCTCTCTATCTCTCTATCTCTCCTGCTCCCAGACTACATCTCTCTCTTCAGTACCAAGTGTCATGGCTGTGACTTCCCCGTGGAGGCGGGGGATAAATTCATCGAGGCTCTGGGACACACCTGGCACGACACCTGCTTCGTCTGCGCGGTGAGTCGATCTCCTGTTGTCTTGTTTTGTTTTTGGGTTGCTGTTGTTGTTGTTTGTTGTTAGAATGATTGTTGTAGTGGTCATGGTGGTTGTTGTTCTCATAGTTGATGTTGTTGTTTTAATGGTTGTTGTTGTTTTAATGGTTGTTGATGTCATGATAATTTTGTGCTAATGGTTGTTATTGTAGTGTTGTTGTTCTAATGGTTGTTGTTGTTCTAATAATTGTTGTTTTTTGTTCTAATGGTTGTTGTAATGTTGTTCTAATTATTGTTGTTGTTGTTGTTGTTGTTGTTGTTGTTATGCTGTTGTTGTTCTAATGGTTGTTCTAATGTTGTTGTTCTAATAGTTTTTGTTGTTGTGACTGCAGGTGTGTAACATGAACCTGGAGGGTCAGCCCTTCTACTCCAAGAAGGACAAGCCGCTCTGCAAGAAGCACGACATGCCATCAATGTGTAGATCCTTGGTCTGGTCTGGGTCTGGATCTGGTCTGGGTCTGGGTCTGGGTCTGGGTCTGGTCTGGTCTGGTCTGGTCTGGTCTGGTCTGGTCTGGTCTGGATCTGGTCTGGGTCTGGGTCTGGGTCTGGTCTGGGTCTGGGTCTGGGTCTGGGTTTGGGTCTGTTCTGGTCTGGTCTGGTCTGGTCTGGTCTGGATCTGGTCTGGATCTGGTCTAGGAGAAGCTGAAGACAATGTTTAGGAATCTGTCCACACTAAATATTCACTGCTTTGACATTGGTTTTGTGTGATAATATTTTTCAATGAGATAATTGAGTAATATGATCATTCAGACTGACTGCCGTGCATGTATTTAGCTCTAGATTATACATCTGTTGTTGGGAATTACTTTTACATTGGCCATATCTATATGCAACTCACACTGTTAGAGCTCTAACTCCAGAACACTGTTACAACTGTTGAACACTGTTAGAGCTCTAACTCTAGAACACTGTGACAGCTCTTGAACACTGTTAGAGCTCTAAATCTAGAACACTGTTACAACTCTTGAACACTGTTAGGGCTCTTAATCTAGAACACTGTTACAGCTCTTGTCTTGAACACTGTTAGGGCTCTGACTCTAGAACACTGTTACAGCTCTTGTCTTGAACACTGTTAGAGCTCTAAATCTAGAACACTTTTACAACTCTTGAACACTGTTAGGGCTCTTAATATAGAACACTGTTAGAGCTCTGGAACACTGTTAGAGCTCTAAATCTAGAACACTGTTACAACTCTTGAACACTGTTAGAGCTCTAAATCTAGAACACTGTTACAACTCTTGAACACTGTTAGAGCTCTAAATCTAGAACACTGAGCACGTTTACATGCACATTAATAAATCGATCATTATCTGATTTCTGGAGTTACCAGATTATTCAAGTGGTCATGTATACAGCATAGTCCAATAACCTTTATTGGATAAAGGCCTTTATCGGTTTATGAGAAATCCGATAAACACAGCTTGGTTTTTGACCAATAATCCGTTTTCTTCGGCGCATGTATACGTTAATCAGGTTTATTTTCGTTCTTTTACATCTGCGCATGTGTAAACGGATGTACCAACCGCCGTAAAACAAGAAGAAGAAGAAGAAGAAACGGATGTAGTTTGAACGCTTGCGGATGCAGTCACGCCAACTTAGTGACTTCGTCTCCATATTTAACGAGTATTCAGACCCTCTAGCGACTAGCGACAAATCTAGAGACTTTTTCTGGTGTCATTGGAGACTTTTGGCGACTCTGACGTCGTATCGTTCTTACTCTTGTCAACGAGCAGCGGGCGGGTGCTGCCGCGGGCGCTGCCCTCCCCCCGTCCTAAAGCACTCACAGGTCGTGTCCTCGCGCAGCAGTCCCTCCCAGCTGCAGTCAGAGCACGAGACGTTCACCCCTCCGCGTCCACACTGTAAATGAATCGCGCGAAGCCGCCGCTGGTTGATCAGGGCGGGATGTCAATGTAATATCAACAATTAAATACATTTAAAAAACAAACTAAGCAACTCCGCCAGAGTCAGTTTTGGGTCAGTTTTGCCGGTCCCAAGCCCAACGTCATGAACGTCATGAAAGAAATCCAACTAATCGACTGAATCATGTAAACCTGGGTTTTCAGTTGTCTGATTACTGAAGTGCATGTAAACTCGTCAAATCCGATTATTACCATTACCTGATTATTCCCAGTTATCGGATTATTGTGTGCATGTAAACGTACTCAGTGTTAGGGCTCTAACTCCAGAGCGCTGTTAGAGGCCAAAAAACACAGTTTGAGCTCGAACTCTGGAACACTATTAGACCTCTAGAACACTGTTAGAGCTCTTTTAGAACACTGTGTGAATGTGGAGATACTAACCTTCTTTATGCTCAGTAACATACGGCATGATATTTATTTAAAGGTGATTTCACTATGCTCAGTACTAATTAAATACTATTATATATTGTTTTGTTTGGCTATAGCAGTCACAAAATGTAATTATTGACACACAAACACGTGTGTGTGTGTGTGTGTGTGTGTGTGCATGTGTGTGTGTGTGCGCGTGTGTGCGTGTGTGTGTATGAGAGTGAGAGCGCTTGTATTTCTTGAAAACATGATTTATTAGTCGTGAGGATGCTTGTGGTGTTGCATGAAGCTTTGATAAGCAAACTAAGGTTCTCTTGGAAACACGAAGAGGACTTAAAGGGGAGAGTAAAACCTGCTCAATCCGGTTTTAAAGCTCAAACAGGCACAGTCCTGGTCACATGGTGCTTTAGTGAGGCTGTAGCCCTCTCTGAACAGCAATAGCTTGTGATGGAGATGACATCTTCACACACACACACACACACACACACATGCACATGCACACACCAACCATACAGAGATTGAATGGAAGTTAAATCATCTCCCCAGATCATCTCCAAAACATTTCAAATGTCTCCTTTCTCTTCTTTCTCTCTTCTTGACCGTTTACGTTCTCTGTTTGAAATCATGTTGGGGGGTCATGTTGGGGGGGGGGGCTAAATATTTTTACTGGAATAAAGCACACTTTGAGCAAGATGTTGGCATTGTGTGTTATTGTCTACTAATACCTCCCTTAGGACTCAGAGCTAACAAGGATGCTTCCTCCTTGACCTGGCGTTGAAGGAGGTGAAGATGCAGAGGTCCAGAACCATGGACAGCAGCAGGCTCAGAGCTCAGAGCAACAGTGGACGGGGCGACTCTGAACACAACGTGGACACCACATCCTCCAGATACTCCTGTCCTGAGTTTCATGCTGGTTTACTGCTGCAGGTTCCCAGATACTGCCATGGTAGAGTCAAAACAAAATGGCCACTTAGGTACAAACAGTCTATTGTGTTTCATAACAAGGTAAGTAATTCTGACACGGGTTTAGATGTTGCCTTATCGCAGCGATATCCTATAATGAGATGTCTGTCCAAATAAATGAATAAACAAACAAACAAACAAACAAACAAAATGTAGTAAAACAACTTGAAAATCATCACAGAGGTACATAGGGACATGTACAAAATATGTTTTATATGTAGTTTGCTGACAACAATTTGATTTCATTTTAAAAATCCACCTGTATAGCAATGCATGCATGTTGGGTATGAATTAAGCATCTAAATATCACATAATGGTGCAGTAAAATAACTTATCCTCACCAGAGAGGTGGGCCTACTTGGGAATCTGTTGCACAAGAATATGGTGGAGTTTGTGCACAACACATTGATCACATTTGAATGAAGTCATGACAGACGTGTACATGCCTATCCTTTCGGAGGGTGGGAATCAGTTGAACATCCAAGTTGGAGGCCCGCCTCCCAGCAGGGGGTTGGATGATCCAACCCCCTGCTGGGAGGCGGGCCTGCGGAGGCTGGTTACCTTAACGTTGACACCCAGCCACGTGTGTTGGTGGTCTGCCTGTCAGAGCGGCTCCTCATCCCCCGGGACCCGAGAGCCATGCAGCCGCCGCCGCCGCCCGCCGCCGCTCTGGACGCCTACTGCGGCTCCGTGTTCTGGGTGAGTGCGGCACATGACACCAGGGTGGATCATTGATCATGTCTTTTTATTTAGTTTTCTATGAAATAATCACAATCAATTTAATAATAATCAACTAACATTAATAAGTAGGCGTAATTAATAATAATTGATGTTCTTATTAATATGTTGTGTTAATATGAATACTATTATTATTTCCAAACTTCCCCACTCAACTCCTTCTTCATATTTTATGTTAGAACAATAAATAAATTCACACTTCAAATACTACCTAAACCTTTATGGGATGACTGAAAAGTATTAAACTATAGCCTACTTTTTAAGTATGCATCTCTGAACTCTTAAATTCCCACATACAAAAACAGCTGGAATTATTTATTCTGTGATCCAAATCTATAAACTCACTACTCCCACAATATTTAGACCCCATTGATTAACGTTGCTTTTACAAGAGATAACTTCAAATAACTCCCATAACTCCAAAATACAGGAAAACCGAAAACTGAAAATCTCTCAGGAGACTATTAATATTCCTTGTTTGTAAAAACTAAGTTAAGTTAATTCTGATTCTGATTCTGATTCTAGTTAGAAAATTCTATTTAAACTCTTTCATCTTGAACTTGAACAAACACCTGAAAACATTCAGATACAGAAGAAAACATAAGGCTATAACTTAGTGCTATAGTCATTCTTCAATACAAAAATTCACGATTCTAAGAAAATCTGAGTCTTGATAACAGGTTTCAGGAGCAGTAAATTCAAACTTATGCTAAAGCATAAATGTTTACTTTAGTTGGGGCTTACACATTACTAATTAAAAACGGGTTGCACCACATAAAGACCATAAAGACCCGTAACTAACTAAATATTTGCACCTATACCCCTGAGGTTTTCAATCATTGCCCTTGTCTTTGCTATATGGAAACAGCTAAACCACGTAGCCCGTATGAGTAACTGTTTGATGATGATATTGACATGACTGTTGGTTACATATTTGTCCGTTATATAGCCACATATGGGCTGTTATAAAGAGCTATATACTGTACCAGCGAGACAGGTTTATATGAGATGTGGTATGAATCCTCTCGGCGGTGTGTGTCTCTCAGAACGGGTCTTACCTGAACAGCACAGAGCCGGACCTGCCCGTGTGTCTGGAGCAGACGGTGCTGGTGTGGGTTCCCCTGGGGTTCCTGTGGCTCTGCAGCCCCTGGCACCTGGCGGCTCTGTTCAGGAGACCCCGTAGGCCCTGCCATGTGTCCAGGCTCTACCTCAGCAAACAGGTCAGTCAGGCTCGCTGTCCATTTGTCTGTCTGTCGGCAGGGACCAATATGAGATACATTATACAGTAGTATGTGTAGTGGAGGCTACTTCACGATGCCCGTGCCTAATGATAAAGCACTAGCCACTAATCACGCCACGATAGTATTATTCATTCGTTACAAAATATATTTAGTAAATGAATATTTCATTATATCATTAATGCGTTGTGTTCCAAAATGGGATGGCTTTGATGAAGTGATTCTTGCATGAAACAGGGCTAAACATGTTTTCCCAAACCTTCCCATCCCTCATGAATACAATATAAACAAAAACCGAAAGTCGTTTCTGGGGTTCATCTGAAAACGCTGCAGGATTCCTGAAGTCAGTCTTCTCACATGTTGTCCTCTCCTCCTCCTCCTCCTCCTCCTCCTCCTCCTCCTCCTCCTCAGCTGGTGGCCGGCCTGCTCTTCATCACGGCGGTGGCCGGTCTGGCCCTGACACTGGGAGAGGACTACGGGCCCTCGGGTGGAGCTGGGAACCATGCGGCCGTGTTCTACGTCAACCCCGTCCTCTACGCCCTCTCATGGGTACACAAAACAAACACAGAACCACACAAACTGTCAGACAGACTAGAGTGTGGCAGTGTCAAGAAGCTAACACCATGGTGTTCACTTCCATCACCGATTACCACACAGTTTAGTTTGTTTTCTCTGTCGTTTAATCGACGATGTGCGTTTCACTTCACTTTCTCCATTGTTTCCGTAACATTTCTCTCAGAACTAGTTTAGTTTGTTTTCTCTATTGTTTTGGGAAAATTGCTCTACTCTAAGCTAATGTGTTAAGAATCTAAGATTAAGAATCTAATGTGTTAAGAATCTAACTTTCATCAACGATATGCACTGAGTTTCCATAACATTTCTCTCACAGCTAGTTTAGTTTTCTCTCTTGTTTCAGGAGCATTGCTCTACGGTTCAACTCTCTCTCCATTGTTTTGGTAATGTTGCTTTGGGAGCTAACACTGCTCTCTGAGCTAACGTTGCTCTGGGAGCTAACTATGCTCTGGGAGCTAACTATGCTCTGGGAGCTAACAACGCTGCATTGGGAGCTAACAACGCTGCTCTGGGAGCTAACTTTGCTCTGGGAGCTAACGTTGCTCTGGGAGCTCATGCTGCTCTGGGAGCTAACGTTGCTCTGGGAGCTAACGTTGCTCTGGGAGCTCACGCTGCTCTGGGAGCTCACGTTGCTCTGGGAGCTCACACTGCTCTGGGAGCTAACGTTGCTCTGGGAGCTAATGATGCTCTGGGAGCTAACGTTGCTCTCGGAGCTCACGTTGCTCTGGGAGCTCACACTGCTCTGGGAGCTAACGTTGCTCTGGGAGCTAACGTTGCCCCGGGGGCTAACGTTGCTCTGGGAGCTCACACTGCTCTGGGAGCTAACGTTGCTCTGGGAGCTAACGATGCTCTGGGAGCTAACGTTGCTCTGAGAGCTCACGTTGCTCTGGGAGCTAACGTTGCTCTGGGAGCTCACGTTGCTCTGGGAGCTCACGCTGCTCTGGGAGCTAACGTGCTACGGAGCTGAGAGAGTGTGTGTGTGTGTGTGTGCTTCCGGTCCAGGTCCTGGTGCTGCTGTGTCAGGAGGGCGTGCGGCGGAGGGAAGGAGCTGTGGACTCCTCCACCCTCTTCTTGTTCTGGCTGCTGCTGGTCTGCTGCCACATCTTCCCCTTCCAGACCCTCCTGAGAGAGGCTCTCACACGGGTGTGTACAGGGTGTGTGTGTGTGTGTGTTCCATATTTAAGCAATAGGTAACTCTTCCTTTGTTTCCACTGCAATGAATAAATGCGCTTATGCCATGGGCTGGGTGGTTAGGGTTAGGGTTAGGGTTAGGGTCATTTTCTCTTAATGTTGTGTTGGTGTTTTGGTTCCCCTCAAGGGACACTAAAGATCGGGGCTGCTCCATCCTGCTACTTCTTTAACTCCTTACTACCCCCATGTGATGTTCCACCACTTGTTGTTGTGTGTAGAACGAGGTGCCAGATCTTCCCAGGTTCAGCCTCTTCTACATTTCCTTTGCGCTGGAGTTGGTGGCTCTGGTCCTGTCGTCTTGGGCCGACATCCCCCGAGACGCAGAGGCTGCCGTCCACAAGGTCACACACACGCACACACACACACACTCACACATCACACGCCGCCTTGTGGATCAGAGCACTAGGTACTACCTGGTAACTAACTAGCTAACTAGCTAACTAACTAACTGGTGTGTATCTGTTCATTGTCGGCCATAGAATCCAGAGGCAGGGGCACCATTTTTAAGTAGAATCACCTTCAACTGGTTCAACAGGTACACACACACACTCACTCACTCACTCACTCACTCTCTCTTATTTCGACTCATACCTAATCATGTACCACTGTACTCACAGTCGCCTGTTGCCATCTCTCTGCTACACCTAACTCCCCTGTCTGTCTGTCTGCTACACCTAACCCCCGTCTATCTGCTACACCTAACCCCCTGTCTGTCTCTCTGCTACACCTAACCCCACTGTCTGTCTGCTACACCTAACCCCCCTCCCTTTACTGTCTGCTGGGGTCAGCATGGTGCTGATCGGCTACAAGCGGCCCCTGGTGCACGAGGACATGTGGGAGCTACAGGAGTCGGACACCATCCACCACATCTACCACTGCTTCCAGGCTCACATGCAGGTGGAGCTGGACGCCGCCCGCCTCCGCCTCCACAAGAAGAAGAAGAAGAAGAAGAAGAAGACGTCGGATGCCGCCACGCCCGACGATGACCTCCTCCACCGCGGCCTGCAGAACGGAATCAGCCAAGACTTCCTGGTGATGGTGGGTAGTCTATCTAGTCTAACGACCTTGTCTCCTCCTCCTTCTCATCCTCCTCCTCCTCCTCCTCCTCCTCCTCCTCCTCCTCCTCCAAGCACTCTTGGCAAAGCACATGAAGGGATAAAAGGTCTGCGTTATCCTGGCTCACTTTCTAGCTGACAGATTGCACCGATCAGGCCACACGGAATGGCTCCCTGTCCAAACCCTGCACCCGGACACCGGAGTCCCCCAAGGCTCAGTACTAGGCCCCCTTCGGTTCTCTCCTTATACACTAGATCTCTAGGCTCTGTACGTACATCACAAGGCTTCTGCTATCACTGTTACGCAGACAACACCAAACTGTTCATTTCCTTCCCACCCTCTGACACCCAAATCGCAACACACATCTCCAAATGCGCCAATCACCTGAAGCTTAACCTCGGCAAGACTGAGCTTCTCTTCATGCCAGGGAAAGACTGCCCTCAGATAAACCTACTTGTCACCACCGTGGTACTGGACGACCAGCTGTACCGGTAATCGCTCGCATTAGATTCAAGACACTGGTACTGGCCTACAAGGCTGTCAGTGGAACTGCCCCTACCTACCTCTAAACATGAATCAGACCCCATGCCCCAGCTCAAACACTCCGCTCAACAACTTTGGCTGGACAACTGGTACCACCTTCACTAAGAACTGGTAATCACCGCTCTGTCAAGTCTCAACTCTTCTCTGCTCTGGCACTGCAGTGGTGGAATGAGCTCCCGGCTCACCAGCTCACCAGCTTCCTCAAGAGACTCAAGACCCACCTGTTCAGAGTTCACCTCGACTGTATCTTCTTAGATGTTGGTACTGCACTCACAATGGCACTTATCCCAGCTATTGTGCAGGCAACCTAGCCATTCTGAAACTTCTTCTATTAGCCTTGCGATTATGAATGCTTGAATCCTGTTCTGTTCTTATCTTTATGTACCACAGCGATATATTGCTGTCTCTTTCAACAAATGTATTCTTTGTAAGTCACTTTGGATAAAATCATCGGCCAAATGCCCTAAATGTAAATGTAAATTGAAATGTAAATGCAGATGTCATTTCACATCAAAGGCCTTTATTGATGCACAGTGCTCACGTTTTTTAGGAGGAAATGGAGGGCAAGAATAAGAACAAGAGGAAGGAGAAGCCAGAGGAGACCCACCCTACGTCGTGGCTGATCCCCACCATCTACAAGACCTTCAGGGGAGTCCTGCTGAAGTCGGCCTTCTTCAAGCTGCTGCAGGACCTGCTGACTTTTGCCAGCCCTCAACTTGTCAAGGTGGGTCTTTGGTTGGTTTGGCATCCATTTAACAACGAGGGATTTTAAAACTGTTGTCACGGTGATTTTCTCTCATGGACATCGCACGTGAGCAGCATCCCCGTGGTAACGATGATTTGAGCGATACAAACTCCCGTTAATTTGGCGGCAATTTCAGGCTGATGATCGGCTTCACCCAGGACCCCTCGGCCTACGCCTGGCATGGCTACATGTACGCCGTGTTGCTGGTACTGGTGGCCATACTGCAGTCCCTGCTCCTCCAGCAGTACGACCAGCACTGCTTCGTCCTGGGCACGAAGGTCTGCTCCACCATCATGACCGGCATCTACAAGAAGGTGCGCAACAATGTCTGATGCATTCCGGAATCAGAGGCGTGGCATGTAGCAGAACAGCGTTGGCGACTTACCCCTTTTACACAAACATCGATCCAGCCTTGTGATGGCTCTGTTACTGTTTCCAATGGCGGAATAAAGGCGGAATAAAAATTATCCTCCCGTTCCCTGTTTGTACAGGGAATGGAAAGGCGGTGTAAAAGGGTCTTATGTGTGCCCCGTCTTTCTTCATGATTCTCCCTCACGCTGCCTCCACCTCCCCAGGCGCTGGTGGTGTCCAACAGCTCCCACAAGGAGGCCACGGTGGGGGAGACGGTGAACCTGATGTCGGCTGACGCCCAGCGATTCTACGAGGTCACCAAATTAATCCACCTGCTGTGGTCGTGCCCGCTGCAGATCGCCCTGTCCATTGCCTTCCTGTGGCTGGAGCTGGGGCCCTCGGCGCTGGCCGGCCTGGCTGTCATGGTGCTCATGCTGCCTGTCAATTTACTCATCGCCATCAAGGCCAAGACACTGCAGGTCGGGAGAGAATGGCCCACGTGTGCATGCACATGGACACACACATACACATACATACACATAGACACAGGCACACACACACACACACACACAAAATTTTACTTGAATATCTCATAATATTTTTGTGTTTTGATCATTTCAGATTGAGAACATGAAGTTCAAAGACAAGAGGCTGAAAATCATGAACGAGATCCTCAACGGCATAAAGGTGAGGGTCGCCGTGCCGACAGTTCAGTCGTCGGCCATCTTGTAAAAATAAACAGCTGAGGACGTGGTGAGCTGGGAAACCTTGCAACGCCACACACACATCTCCCTGTTATTCTGCAGAGCCCGTCACATGTACCGCTAGTCTGCAGCTGTTGCCCTGAAGATGATCATGTTCCTGACCAGCTTTGGTACTCCCCCCCCCCTCCTCTTCCTCCTCAGATCCTAAAGCTCTATGCTTGGGAGCCGTCCTTCCAGTCTCAGGTGGAGGGCTACCGTGGCCAGGAGCTGCAGGTCATGAGGAAGTTCGCCTACCTCAACTCCGTCGCCATCCTCATCTTCTCCTGCGTCCCGACTCTGGTGGGTCCAAAGAGAGAGAGGGGGATGATGGCTGAGGGACTGACAGGGACTGACATAGACCAGGGACCAGGGTCACGGCAGAATGAACAGGACAGTAATAGAGATGTGTGTGTGTGTGTGTGTGTGTGTGTGTGTGTGTGTGTGTGTGTGTGTCTGCAGGTCTCCCTGGCCGCTTTTGCGGTGTTTGTCGGGGTGAGTTCGGACAACATGCTGACTGCGGAGATAGCGTTCACCTCCATCTCTCTGTTCAACATCCTACGCATCCCCATGGCGATGCTGCCCATGCTCTTGGCCACGATGGTGCAGGTAAGAACAGACAGACATACCTGTTTCAACAGACTAGAACACAATGATGGACTGACGTTTTCCAACCTTAGCGGTAGCTGCCGTTTCCAGGCCAATAGTTGATGACGAACTTAGGTGTGTTTGTTTGTATCGGTTCAGACGGTGGTGGCCAAAAAACGTCTTGAGAAGTTCCTGGGGGCCGATGACTTGGACCCTGACATTGTGCACCATGACTCCAGCTTCAGTGAGTCCTTCTTTTGTCCTCCTGGTGAACAGCAGTGTTGAAGTGCAGGCTTTATGTGTGTGCGATGCCTCTGATCTTCTCCCGTGCCCCATGTTTGCCCTGTCAGACACGTCGGTGAGCATCTGCGACGGCACCTTCACCTGGGAGAGAGACGCAGATCCTCTGCTGAGGAAGTGAGTGTGTTGCTTGGTTCTCCTTCTCCTTCTCCCCCCCCCCCCAGGATCACATCACATAACTGTATTGAACCGCGTCTGACACGTTCTCCATGGGCAGGTTAGGCCGTGACTTATTTGGCCGGGGTGGCACGGTGTACTTTCAGAGTAAACATACACGTATTCTCCACAAAGTGATTTATTTTTATGTATATGCCAGACGTAGTGGGGTTGGGACTCAAATTTAACCTCCTGAGACCCGTTCCGATCTCGTAAGTTCACATCGTGTTTCTCTCTTAATATCGGCCTGGTCAGGCTTCTAGCTGTCCGTTTGTGTGCGAACCGCCAGTGGTTCAGACCAATCAGCGAACTACTGGCAGCTAGGGGGCGTGGTTTATGTGTGACGACAAGCGAGAAGCAGCTGTTTGTTTGCAATAGACAGATGGTTCGTCCAATCACCTGCCAAGTATTTTTTGAAGGCACTAGCCCTTTTCCAAACAGTTTCAAATGACAATTTCCCAGATGGTTCTGGGAAATAAACCATCTAGCACTTCAGGTTAACTCAGGGTGTTTGTGTGCGTTCCAGCATCTTCCTGGATGTTGGCCGTGGGAAGCTGGTCGCTGTGGTGGGAGCAGTGGGCTCTGGGAAGTCCTCCCTCATCTCGGCGCTC
>PIJE02000071.1:166629-181629 GCA_002895965.2 Coryphaenoides rupestris | reverse complement strand
GGTGAGCCGTGTGAGTATGCTGTGAGTATGTTGCTCCATCAGCATGACTGTACCTGACTCCCCGCCCCCCCTCCTCCCCAAGAGGTTCAGAGGTTAAGGTCCCCCCAACATCTGCATGAATGTACCTGACTCTCCGCCCCCCAGAGTTTCTACATGGCCACCTCCCGGCAGCTGCGGCGACTGGACTCGGTCTCCCGCTCGCCTATCTTCTCCCACTTCAGCGAGACGGTGTCGGGGCTGTCGGTGGTCCGGGCATACGGCCACCAGCAGCGCTTCCTGCAGCACAACGAGGCCAACATCGACCAGAACCTCCAGAGCGTCTACCCCTGGATCGTGTCCAACAGGTACCACCACGACCCCTCCTTTTCATTGCTCGGTGAGATGCGGCTGTTGCCATAGGAACTAATGCGCGGTGCTCTGTCTGAACAAGGAAATCGTTGCGCTGCTTTCACCCTCGGTTTGAGAACGCCGGCATCCGACTGGCCACTGATCGCTCATGAAGGGCTTCATTTTTTGCGCATTGATTATTTTCAATGTAGAATGAAACGTTCATGCAACAATGCTCCCTGTGGAGCAAATATGATCAATATAGAATATAAATATAGAATATAAATATACAATCCACGCTGATGCCGTGGATCCTAATATTCTAGGAGGCCAGTTATTTTGTATTTGTTCATCGAGTGACACGCTGCTAATGTTTACCTTTACATGAGGACATTTAGCTTTTGTCCAAAGTGACTTACATACAAATTACATTTGTTCAAGAGAGTGAAACAACTATATATCACTGATGGTACAACACACAAAACAAGAGTTGAATAGAACAAGCTAACGGTGATGGTGGTGGTGATGGTGGTGGTGATGGTGATGGTGGTGGTGGTGGTGATGGTGGTGGTGGTGGTGATGCTGGTGATGATGGTGGTGATGGTTCTGCAGATGGCTGGCCATCCGCTTGGGGTTCCTTGGCAACATGGTGGTGTTCTTCACCGCTCTGTTCGCCGTCATCTCCAGAGACTCGCTGGAGAGCGGGATGGTCGGCCTGTCCTTAACCTACGCCCTCAACGTAAGTGTGAATTGTCCTTCACATATTTCCTTAACCTTGTGAGGTCAAAGTCTAATAATGATAGTCTAGATTTAAAGATAATGATGATAGTCTAGATTTAAAGATAATCATTATAGTCTAGGCTTAAAGATAATGATGATAGCCTACATTTAAAGATAATGATGATAGTCTACATTTGAAGATAATGATGATAGTCTAGATTTAAAATAATATTGATAGTCTAGATTTAAAGACAATGATGATAGTCTAGATTTAAATATAATGATTACAGTCTACATTTAAAGATAATGATAGTCTATATTTAAAGATGATGATGATGATGATGATAGTGCAGATTTAAATATAATGATGATAGTCTAGACTTAAAGATAATGATGATAATCTTGATTTAAAGATAATGATGATAGTCTAGACTTAAAGATAATGATGATAGTCTAGATGTAAAGATAATGATGATAGTCTAGATTTAAAGATAATGATGATAGTCTAGATTTAAAAATAATGATGATAGTCTAGATTTAAAGATGATAATGATAGTCTAGATGTAAAGACCCTGACAACCTCTTGGTCCCGCTGGGTGTCCAGGTGACCCAGATACTCAACTGGCTGGTGATGATGACATCAGAGCTGGAGACAAACATCGTGGCTGTGGAGCGAGTGAGCGAGTATTCGGAGCTGGAGAACGAGGTGACTCAGGAGGATGAAAACTGCAGACGTCTTTCTTTGTTAGCCTGTCGAGTGATTGGATGAATACATAACATACACAGCGTATGATGAAGTAATCTCAAACACATAGACAGCTGAATGTTCCGGTAAAGTAGTTGGTTGTGAAATTGTGAAAATTGTGAAAACGCTGTGTTTTGCCAGTCGCTATGTTTGAGCCATTATGTTGGGTAAAATTATGTCTTTCCAACAACGCTGTGTTATTGTCCATCTCTTCTGACCTATATTCTATCCTCTGAACTTCTTCCTCTTTGACAAGCAATGAAAATCATAGTCATTCGATTTGAATATTTTTTCCACCTTATTTTCCTTCCCTCCATGTATATACTGTATGTCCCTCCGCCAGGCCGACTGGTTCTCCGCGACGCCGCCTCCGGGGACCTGGCCCGACGCTGGGAGACTGCAGTTTGAGGACTACAAGGTCCGCTACCGAGCCGAGCTGGACCTGGTGCTGAACGGCATCACCTGTGATATCAGCAGCACTGAAAAGGTGGGCAAGCGTCAACCAAGTGTGTGTGTGTGTGTGTGTGTCTATAGCTGATGCCCCGCCTTCACCAGGAACATGTCTGAACCAATCAGGTCAGGGTTCTGTAGATTAGCCCAAAAGTTGCACCTGGTAACACGGCAGTAAACATGACATTGTTGCTTTCTTAAGGCTGATACATACTCCGCAAGAACAGAGAAATGTGTTCTTGTTCTCAAGGTGTTAAGAACAAGAGCAAAGTTCGTTCTGGCCACGACATTTCATACTTCACGAGAAACTCCTCAAAGGCCCCGCCCACAGCAGCAAACTTCTGCGCCGGCGGAAAGCGCATTAACCACGCCCACTTCAAATCGACCAATCACACAACAGTTCTCGGACACGACGCAAGAAAAAAGTTCGGTCCGGATGATGTGTCGAGAACAAGCTGCGAGAACTCCTGAACCAGGGCTGCGAGAACAAATTTCTCTGTTCTTGCGGAGTATGTATCAGCCTTTACATGGTAACCCGATGTCAACTATTAGAATCAGCTTTATTGCCTTAGCTTTTACAAACAAGGAATGTGCTGTTGGGAAATTGATTCATAACATTGAACATTAAACAGAAAGTAATAGTACAGAAAAAAATCCAAAAATTCTACA
This sequence comes from Coryphaenoides rupestris, assembly GCA_002895965.2. NCBI lineage: Eukaryota > Metazoa > Chordata > Actinopteri > Gadiformes > Macrouridae > Coryphaenoides > Coryphaenoides rupestris. The sequence goes on along the minus strand of PIJE02000071.1, from coordinate 178,718 downwards.
AATATACAGTATATATACAAAATATATAAAAAATAGGCAATTAAAAGGAGTAATTTAAAGAAAAGATGTGTTTTAATGCAACACAATAGTGTCCATGCGGGGGTGGGAGTCCGTGGGGTTAAACATAGATACATAGAAACATAGATTATATCAAATGAGGTGAAGCCTTGCATCCTGAAGGTGAGCGCAGGCCTGGGTGTGGGGGTCCTAGTGAGAGGCGCTTCACTCTGCTCCCCGGGGGTCCGCAGGTCGGTATCGTGGGGCGCACCGGAGCGGGAAAGTCCAGCCTCACCAACTGCCTGTTCAGGATCATCGAGGCGGCCGGAGGACGCATCCTGATCGACGGGGTGGACATCTCCAGGATAGGCCTGCACGACCTCCGCACCCGACTCACCATCATACCACAGGTGCACACACAGGCTTTCACATGCACTCTCCCATGCACACACATAGACATACATGTGCACACACTTTCATGTGCACTCTCTCATGCACACACTCACACAGACATACAGGTACATGTGTGTGTGTCATGGGCACTCTCTCAGACACACATGCACAGACATACACGTGCACATGCTTCCACATGCACCCTCTCACGCACACATACAGACATACACATGCATACACTTTCACGTGCACTCGCTCTCTCACACACACACACACACACAGACACACACACACAGACATGCACATGCACACGCTTTCATGGGCACTCTCTCATGCACACACTCACACAGACATACACGTGCACACACTTCCACGTGCACTCGCTCATGCACACACATGCAGACATACATGTGCACATGCTTTCATGGGCACTCTCTCGGGCACACATGCACACACACACATACATACACGTGCACTCTCCCGCGCACACAGAAGTAAAAGAATGTACACACACACACAGTAGTGTGGAAGCATCGAGCGTTTCCGTGTGTTCCTGCTGCAGGACCCGGTGTTGTTCTGCGGCTCTCTGAGGATGAACCTTGACCCCTTTGAGAACTTCAGTGATGAGGACATCTGGAGAGTGCTGGAGCTCTCCCACCTCAAGGAGTACGTGGCGGGCCTGGAGGAGGGCCTGCAGTACCAGGTCTCCGAGGGAGGAGAGAACCTCAGGTGGCTCCCCGCAAACACATACACCGTGAATCACATGCGCTCACAGCCAACAGAGTGCTGGATCAATACAGAGTGGGCTCTAGCGAATGGTCCATACACGTGGTACCATCTCATTGTCTATTTTTGCTTTTACAGTTTATTAAATATTCTTAAGTATTAAAGTAAGGAGTTCAGACGGTTTTTGTGGTCAGTTGGTTCATCACTGTTTTGCGTGCTGCTGTCATGTTGTGGAGGGAGGCTGTTTGTAAAGCACAAACTGACTTGTAGCACGGTTTTCTAAAGGTTACTAAAGATACTGACTTACTTTTCAAGCAAGTCAGCTTTTACATTTTTTTTTTTTATGTTCCACACTGCAAAACAACACGCATACACACAGAAACAAAGTGTGTGTGTGTGCGCGCTTCCCACTTGAAGGTTCCACACTTTATTACCATCCCACCTGTAAGGTAAAGTAACGACCGACTTGTGCTCCTCCTCCTCCTCCTCCTCCTCCTCCTCCTCCTGTTCCTCCTCCCCCCACCCCCCCCCCCCCCCCCCCCCACCCCCCAGCGTGGGCCAGAGGCAGCTGCTGTGTCTGGGCAGGGCCCTGCTCCGCAAGTCCCGCATCCTGATCCTGGACGAGGCCACGGCCGCCGTGGACCTGGAGATGGATGACTTGATCCAGACCACGATCCGCAGGGAGTTCTCCCACTGCACCGTCCTCACCATCGCACACCGCCTGCAGAGCATCATGGACAGCTCCAGGTACTGGGAGGGAGGGGCGGAGGGGGAGAGGAGGGATGGGTGGGAAGGGGTGGGGAGGGAGGAGGGAGGGAGGGAGGGATGGATTGTGGGAGGGGGAATGAGAAAGACAATGACAATTGTAAAGAACAACATGTCATGTGCGATTGACAACATAATAAATAACATAATCTCGAAATAATCTCTTTCTGACACACCACAGGGTGATGGTGCTCGATGCTGGGAAAATAGTGGAGTTTGATTCTCCTGAAAACCTGTTGGAAAAACGCGGACATTTCTACTCCATGACAAGGGATGCCGGAATATTGACAGCGGACGTCACAGTTTTATGATCATGAGTGTGTGTTTGACAAAATGTAACATTCCAATAAACTATTGTGAACATAAACATATTTCAAATGTTTTCTTTGGTCTGGTACTGTAGCATGTCAATACATGTCTTGTCGTTTTTGCACTACTTGCTTTTTAATGCTTTTTTTTACTGTTATTATTATTACTCTTATGTTGTCTGTATGCACCAACAACCACAGCAAATTCCTCGTATGTGAAAACTACTTGGCGAATAAAGCAATTCTGATTCTGATTCTGATTCTGATGTTGTGATATATAAAACATGTGAATAATGACAGTTGTGAAGTACTATGCTTCTACTCAATATGACATTTTTGACACCACAATTAAATCTGGAAAGTAAACAACAATTTTTGATGAGAAATGAAACATGAAACAAAAAGAAGACAAAGAAATTAACGAAGTAAACTGCTACTATGGTCGAACCAACAAAGAAAGGGTGGTTGACTACAGACGATGAAACAAACACAAGTGCAATTTATGATTAATTCTCCTTCACATGTTTCCTTGATCTCATGACCTTTTCCAAATCAGTGCAAATTGTTTCGGAAAAGACACGACCGTAGGCCCCAGAGTGTCAAGCGCTGCCATCCCAGCCCGATACTGTCGGTACAACAAATAAAATCAAATGATAGGAAAACATTGCAGTACACTCAGGGGCGGCACCAGGGATTTTTGGGCCCCGTGAAAAGAAACCATATAGGGCCCCACCACGGCCGAGCGGGCAAAAAGTCACGTTTGTTATTTTACCAAAAACTAATTTTAACATGATTTAGACTATTATACATGGACCCATATAATACTGTGATACTTTTACTATGTGGTTAAATGAGGTTTGCTTGGAGTATCATACTTAAAGAGAACATTCTTTTCTTCATGTTTATTGAAGTATTTCTTATGTAAGAGGGTGACAGGGGCCCTCCAGTATATTTTGTTTTATTCTTTTTTATATAAATGTCAGTCTATCAAGCAATTTATTTTGCTTATTGTACTGTAGTTGTGTCACTAATTACTTAGAAGAAAAGAAATCCAAATAAAAACAAACTTTTAATTTCATGCTTTTAGCGGGGGGGGGCTCCACACTAAAGGGAACCCTGTGTACACATAACAAGTGAAACGTTGGTTATATATTATTATTATTATTATTATTATTATTATTATTATTATTATTATTATTATTATTATTATTATTATTATCCCGCCAGCAGGGGGCGCCAGAGCACCAGGTGTCGGCCGCCGGGTCGCAGCGCCGTCCCGTCCCGCCGTGATTGGAGGCTCGGCCGCCGGGCTCCCGCAGCATCACGCCCCGCCAGCCAGCCAGCCAGCCAGCGCTCCGACGTACACAACACAAATCTGGCGACTGGCGATCACTTATTCGGCTGTGATCAGTATCAGTGGGAATTTTTTAAAACCTGAATGCTTGAACTGAAAAGGAACAACAACAAAAAAAGGAATATCGATCCAATCGGGAGAATAAGGTAAAAAAAAAATCAAAAATCAAATGAAACGTAAGGAAAAGTGGGATTACGATCTGCGGTCTCCTCCAGACTTTGTGGCTCCGGCTACCGCCTGGAGTCACCGCATTCCGCGGGCTGCGGGCTTTGGTTTGGTTTGTATTATTATTGTTATTATTATTTTTATTATTATTTATTTACAAGCGATTAACCAAATATCCCCCCCCTTCCCTGCGCGTTCTGCTCTTCCATATGTAAACGACTAGATGCGGTCCGGGTGTGTGTGTGTGTGTGTGTGTGTGTGTGTGTGTGTGTGTGTGTTCTGGTAGAGATGAGAAGTTGGAGCGTTTGGTGAGCCGCCTAGCAGCGAGCGGTCGTCGGCTGCCAGCGACTAGCCGGGTCCCCCTTCTGCTGTCGTGGAGGAAAGTTTCACCTTTGGTCACTAATCCCGCCGCCCGCCGCTCGGCGCTCCGCGTCCGCGTCGTTAAACGTGTCTTTTAAATGAGTGATTTTAACATGAATTTATGACCACGTGTCCCACGTGTCCTCGTGTGTTTTATGTTGTTAACTTTATTTATATTTACAACGTGTAACGCTTGTTTAGAAGTGTCCAAACTATTGAGCTTCGCCGTTAGCTTCTCCGTCTAGCCGACGGTTACCTTGTATACTACAGTACTTATACTGTAGTATACAAGTACTTATACTGACTAAACTAAATATACTACAGTACTTATACTGTAGTATACAAGTACTTATACTGACTAAACTAAATATACTACAGTACTTATACCGCAGTATACAAGTACTTGTACTGACGAAACTAAATATACTACAGAACTTATTCCCACTAAATATACTACAGTACTTATACTGATTAAACTAAATATACTACAGTACTTATACTGTAGTATACAAGTACTTATACTGACTAAACTAAATATACTACAGTACTTATACTCACTAAATATATTACAGTACTTATACTTACTAAATATACTACATTAATTATACTGACTAAATATACTACAGTACTTATACTGACTGAACTAAACATACTACAGTACTTATACTGATTAAAGTAAATATACTACAGTACTTATACTGTAGTATACAAGTACTTATACTGATTAAACTAAATATACTACAGTACTTATACTCACTAAATATACTACAGTACTTATACTACAGTACTTATACTGACTAAATATATTACAGTACTTATACTCACTAAATATACTACAGTACTTATACTACAGTACTTATACTGACTAAATATACTACAGTACTTATACTGACTAAACTAAATATACTACAGTACTTATACTGACTAAACTAAACATACTACAGTACTTATACTGATTAAAGTAAACATACTACAGTACTTAAACTTATACTGACTAAACTAAACATACTACAGTACTTATACTTACTAAACATACTACAGAACTTATACTGATTAAAGTAAATATACTACAGTACTTATACTGACTAAACTAAACATAATGTAGTACTTTTTACTGACTAAACTATATATAATGTAGTACCTTTTACTGACTAAACTAAACATACTGCAATACTTCTACTGACTAAACTAAACGTACTACAGTACTTCTACTGACTAAACTAAACATACTGCCAAACCTTTTACTGACTAAACTACAGTACCTTCTACTGGCTTAACTGAAGATACTACAGGATCACCAACACTTGGACATTATAATTCACATAAACCAGGAATCTGGGGCAAGTTTAGAGACGCAAAACACAAGGACTTTGTATTGTAAATGTCAGGTAAGGTATTTATTCGCTTGTGTTAAAGTCCAATTGTCCTCTCGGTTCAGCAGGGCTCCATTCACAGTGGTTACCATACTGGTACACACTGGGTTACTATACTGGTTCACGATGGTACACACTAGGTTACTGTACTATACTGGTCCACTATACTAATACTGGCCCTTTACTGGTCCAATATACTATACTGGGGTTACCATACTGGTACACACCGGGTTACTATACTGGTCCACTTATGGTACACATTAGGTTACTGTACTATACTGGTCCACTATGGCACACACTGGGTTACCATACTGGTACGCACTGGGTTACTATACTTGTCCACTTATGGGACACATTAGGGTTACTGATGCTCATACTGGTCCACGATACTATACTGGTCCACTATGGTACACATTGGGTTACGATGCTGGTTTAATGGTCCACTATGGTATACACTGGGTCATTATACTTGTTGACTGGTCCACTATGGTACACATTGGGTTACTATATTGGTTTACTGGGACAGGTATATGTTGACTGGTCCACTATGGTACACATTGGGTTACTATATTGGTTTACTGGGACAGTGTATGACTGGATGGCAGGTAACCTGTCTGCAGTCAGAAGATAAACCAAACTATGATGAATGGATCTTTATTACGCCACATATTTCTATGCAGCCTTATCAATGAATAGCTTATCTTGGTGCTAGTGATGGGATGTTCAGGGTCAATAAGTTGATCAGCCGTCCTGCAGGAAGCTCATGTTGTTAGGGTCCTCTGTCCGTTCAATAGGTTGAAGGTCCTACTCTTAAGGTCAGGGCTCTGCTCCTATCTGTGGGGGCAATCCGGTGGGGGGGGGGTTACTATATTGGTTTACTGGGCCAGTGTGTATGACTGGATGGCAGGAGAGAGAGAGTCAAGAAGAGAGAGGGGGGAGAGAGAGAGAAGAGAGAGAGAGAGAGAGAAGAGAGAGAGAGAGAGAGAGAAGAGAGAGAGAGAGAGAGAGAGAGAGAGAGAGAGAGAGAGAGAGAGAGAGATGAGAGAGACGAGAGAGACCGAGAGAGAGAGAGAGAGAGAGAGAGGTGTCATGAGGAAGTATTAGATCACAGCTGTGATCTGACTGATTCAAGATGATTACTATTGACAATAGTTTTAATATGGGTTGTAATCTTAGTGTGTTGTATAATAACAGTGTAGGGTGACTATATAATACCTTGGGATGCACAATAATGCCGATACGATAACCAATAATTACCTGCTTCTCATGGCCGATAAGTTAATAACCTGTAGTTTAAGTTAAGGAGCCCTTATTTTCCACCAGGTGTGAGTGTGATAAGCCATTGACTAGATCTGTCTTCCACTCCCATTTGTGATGTCACTAGGGGGTAGTCGCATGACCATTTTGAAACGGCTTATCACACTCACACCTGGTGGTAGAATAGGGGTTTTGTTTTCTAACACTAGCTGCTTTGTTTGTGTCAACACATCCTCGCCGCAATGACGGTTCAGGTGACTTAGGCCTCAAGGCTTCGGTTTTGTTGTGTTAAAACTCTTCTTGGAACCCGAGCTGAACACGTATTGCAAATGGCAATCGTGCTGTCGTCCTCTGCGACTGAAAAACATCCCAGACCAACGATGACATGTTTGCTGTTGTGCTGTCTAATCCGCTACGCCCACACCGCATGGCTCTGCTCAGGTGCAGCAGTTTGACGTCAGAGGACGCAACAACGGGACACTTGTTTAAGCCCGGTGCCAGTGGAAGCAATATTATCATCGACGGCGACCATCGAATGGTGGTTGCCGTTTATCAGCTATAATTCCATTGTCAAAATAATAGGCCACATAGCGATACAAATGTAGTTTTTGAGCATTTTTATACATGTTGGTATCTAACATAGTAACACGTGTAACATGTGTCTGTACCTTTTAGCTATGAGTCTGTACCATTCTCTATAGTGATGAGTCTGTACCTTTCTCTATAGCTATGAATCTGTACCTTTCTCTTAGCTCTGAGTCTGTACCTTTCTCTTGGCTATGAGTTTGTGTGTTTCTCTATAGGTCTGCGGCTGTACATTTATCTTAGATATGAGTCTGTACCTTTCTCTATATCTATGAGTCTGTACCTTTCACTTAGCTCTGAGTCTTTATGTTTCTCTACAACTATGAGGCTGGACCTTTCTCTGTAGCTATGAAGCTGTGCCTTTCTTCATAGCTATGAGTCTATACCTTTCTCTATAGCTGTGCGTCTGTACTTTTCACTATGGCTATGAGTCTATAGCTTTCTCTTAGCTCTGAGTCTGTATGCTTCTCTATAGATATGAGTACCTGTTTCTATAGCTATGAGTCTATCTTTCTCTATAGCTATGTGTCTGTACGTTTCTCTAAAGCTATGCGTCTGTACCTTTCTCTAAAGCTATGTGTCTGCACCTTTCTCTATAGCTAGGAGCATGTACCTTTCTCTATAGCTTTGAGTCTGTACCTTTCTTTATAGCTTTGAGTCTGTACCTTTCTCCATCACTAGGAGCATGTGCCTTTCGCTATATTTATGAGTGTCATTTCTCTATAGCAGGCTATGCTACCTAGCGTATTTTAGGCTATGAGTCTTTGTATCGTCAAATTCTCTTTTCTTCTCTCTCCCCATCCCTCTCTGTGTGCTTCTATGTCTCTCGTCCTGAGTGGCTGTAGTCTCCTTGGCTGGTCGAGGGGGGATAATGTTACATAGGGAGAGTCCTGGCGCTCTGACTGGGGGTAGAGTGAGCGAGCGAGCAAGGGAGGGAGGGAAGGAAGGAGGGAGACAGACAGAGGCAAGGAGAAGGAGGGAGGGAGGGAGAGGGAAGGAGAGAGAGAGAGAGAGAGGGAGGGAGGCAGAGAGAGAAAAAAACTAGTGGGAGAGCAGCAGTGGAGTAAGGATCAGGTTTCACATCCCCCCACGCCTGGAGACAGCCTGGCTGACTGAGGAGGAAAACATGCTGCCTCCCCTCCCCCAGCCCACTGCAACAGGCTGCAGCACAGCCCATAAATAAAGTCTGGAAGCACAGCCGCTTGTCTCTACGGTAACCATGTTAGCGAGCCGTGCATGGCGGCTGCTACTGCAGAACACTGGCACTGTGGGCGTCCTCGTGCTGATACCGTCGGTAAACAATAAAGAAGCAATGAATGATTTCAAAAGGGCCTTCTTAATCTTCCCGCTGCACTCGGTGACCTTTGTGGGCCGACCTTGACCGGTGTCCCCCTCAAGGTCATTGAATGTTTTCCAGAGGAGCTCATTAACCACCGGCCTTTAGGATCCACTGAGCCGTCGTCAGGAGCTCCCAGCCAATTGAATGCACTCGTTAGGGGACCAGCCTATGGGGTCTACTCGTCATTATGGTGAGTCACACTCCCATCCAATCAGCTGGTATTCACTGCACCATATTGGTGGACTCCTGCTCAGAGGTGGGGTTATAACAGAGGTTATTTCGGGGGGGGGGGGTGTGTGTGTGTGTGTGTGTGTGTGTGTGTGTGTGTGTGTGTGTGTGTGTGTGTGTCCTCCATAAGGAAGGTCAGATGTCTAATGGTATTGATCTGTGTGTTAAAGGTGCAGTGTTTAAGGTTTGGCGACATTTAGTGGTGAGGTTCCAGTTTGCTACCAACTGAATACCCCCCTAAAATGATACCATTGTCTACTAGGGTGAACTAAAGATGCGATCACCGCTATGAGTCCCCTCTGTGTAGCAGCGTATACCTGCCTGGGAGACGGGGCTTCCATCCAAGCAAAACCATCGGGCATCGATATTTCTACACACAGCGAATCACAAAGTACCATGCATGCCCTAAGCTAGCCTAACAAAAATGCAATCAAACCAGATGCGTCTCACGTTTCGAAATGTTCTCCAATGAATCTAACTTTAAAATTGCTGTTTAGAAGTGTATCCCGCTAGCTCTGTAACAGTAATAGGGTTGAATATTCAAAGACGGGTCCAATAGTTCTTCCAGCGAATATCCAATGGTATATTTGCTTTAAATGCTCATCCCTATTGTCTACGATGGCGTTGCGTAGCAAAGTGTCAAATGATGAGGTTCCTTGACAGATTTATTTATTAGTGCTTTATACTACAACTATAGGTCATAAGATAGCAAAGCCATTGGGCAGCCGCACTCCTCTATATAGAGCCATCCTTTGGTCAATATTTCTACACAATAGGCAAATTACAAAGTACCCTGGCCTGAACAATAGCCAAATTAAAACACAATTGAACCGGATACGTCTCACGTTTCAACCTATTTGCAATTGATATAACATGAAAATCACGATTTAGAAGTGTAGGCCTATCCCGCCACCTCGACAACACTATAGTGGTCCAGTGTAGTAGCCAAAAATACAGGTTAAAAACACTGTGCTGTGCAGTTACGCACATACAAGGGTGTGCTTTCATTACTATGCCATTCGAATTATCATCAGATCAGTCAGATCTGAAAATGACCCTAAAATAATATTGTTTATCACAATTATTTCTCGGGCAATAGCTATCGTAGGTAGCCAAAAATAATACAAAAGCTTTCTGCCTGGACCCACCCCTCCCCAGGTCTCCCCACAATAAATGTCTGCTTGTACGGAAACGCTCTCATCTCCAGAGGCCTATACTGCGCTGAAAGAATAAGGCTAACACTGTGCTACACGGCATATGAAGTAATGCATCGAAGCAACACATTGAATTGATGGAATACGCAATTGTAATTTTGGTCAATTTACTTGTGCCCTATTGATAAGCCTATTAACTTACGCATTCACACAAGTTTTTGCCAGCTTTCCGTCTTGCCTTTGGTAGTGGCCAGTAACCGTGTTGCTTTTAACCTGGATTATATTTTTTATTTCTTCGTACTTGTTTAACATTATAGTTTGCTCATCTTGGATAAAATGTCTGGCTTTGGAAGACTTGACAGTGTTTGCGATTTGTCACATGCTGCAAACACCGGCCCTTTTATGTGAATGTGCTCATAGCTGGATTGGGAAAACCTGGGTTGACTTAACGAGTTGATAACAACGCTGCGACAACCGCTTAAGTGTGATTGCGGTTGTTGGGCTCAGTGAAGCCAGCGAGCGAAAAGATATCCTGGTGGGTATATTGCACTTGCTGCCTCGTATAGGGCCCTGGTCTCTTCACAGGAGAGGTCTGCTTGTATTCCCGACAATATCTCTCTCAATCTCTCTGTGACAACGTGTGTATACATGGGTGTGTGTGTCTGGGGATGTGTGTGCGTCAGAGTAGTGGTGGTGGTGTGTGTGCTGAGGCGTGTGTGTGTGTGCAGGTCTGTGTGCTGGTGGTAGTGTGTGGACATTGGGGGCAGAGCAGAAAAGTCAGACTGTTTCGACGGTGGCAAGAGAAGCCCAATGCATTGCTTCCTTTTGGTCCCGACCCGGCCATTTTGTCTGCGCAAACACAACATTTTCAATTTAACTTCAAGTTCATCTGAGCCTTTACCTCCATTCTCCCAAAAACAGGTTCCCCCACTCTGGGCTTGCTGTCCCTGTCAGGAATTTACATTTGTTTACTTGTCGAACACACCTTTTACCTGTCGAACACACCTGTGTATGGGTCTAACACACCTGCTTACCTTTCTAGCTGTCTAACACCACTTTTACCTGTCTAACACACCTGTCCAACACAACTGTCTAACACACCTGTTTACCCGTCTGACACACCTGTTTATACCCGTCTGACACACCTTTTACCCCGTCTAACAACTTTTACCTGTCTAACACACCTGTTTACCTGTCCCAACACACACTTGTTTACCTCTAACACACACACACGTGGACACTGTCCACATGTATACAGTGAGTGAGGGAAGGCTTTGAGGTGTACTACACTGTGATGGCGGCTGGCATCACTATCGAGGTCACCATATTCCTCCAAGCTGCTGACAGAGAGGCCTTGTCCTCAATGTATTTAGTCAAAAATGGTCAATATTTCATGTTTGTCCCATATCGGCACCAGGCCTAATTGCTGCTATTTCTTGAAAGAGTTTTATGTTTACCTTTTGATATTGATTTTTATCCGATTTCTAATACAATGATTGTGTGTTTTTTGATGCAGGATGTGCTCGCGGGCTAAACTGGCTAGTTTCTGTGTGTTGTTGATGCAGGATGTGCTAGCGGCTAACTGCTGGTTCTGTGTGGTGTTGATCCAGGAAGCGCACTGCTGGTTCTGAGGTCACATACGGTCACGAGGCTGCGCATGCCATGAACCGTCGAACTGTACAACGCACACATCCTCCGAACCGAGACAAGCCAACCGAACGGTTTTCGGTTTTTTTCATGAACCGTGCCACCCCTACACTACACACAGCACGGCGGTGGTAAATATCACCACCCAACGTCATCCATTCTTTTCCAATAGCAGGGTTTATTCCTTAAATATATCACTGTAGAATGTATCTGTCTTTATATCACCGTATATATGTATGCATCTGGTCCGGCTGGTCCGTACTGATGAGGAATGATATGCACAGTGTATCTGTATCTGGGGAGGAGGGAGGGAGGAGGGGGAGAGCGAGGGAAGAGAGGCAGGAGAGGCAGGAGATGTAGGGGAGGGAATGCAGGGAGTTCAGTATTCTGATGCTAATCCATTGGAGGAGACGAGGCGCAGACAAAGAGCTGGAGACG
>PIJE02000071.1:110000-166604 GCA_002895965.2 Coryphaenoides rupestris | reverse complement strand
TGTGTAAGCAGCGTATTACCTGGCCTGGAGACTGGGCTTCCATCCAAGCAAACACATCGGGCATCGATATTTCTACACACAGCGAATCACAAAGTACCATGCATGCCCTAAAGCTAGCCTAACAAAATTGCCAATCAAACCAGATGCGTCTCAACGTTTCGAAAATGTTCTCCAATGAATCTAAACTTTTAAAAAATTTGCTGTTTAGAAGTGTATTTCCCGCTAGCTCTGTAACAGTATTAGGGTGAATATTCAAAGACGGGTCAATAGTTCTTCCAGCGATATCCAATTATATTTTGCTTTAAATGCTACTCCCTATTGTCTACGATGGCGATTGCGTAGCAAAGTGTCAATGATGAGCGTTCTTGACAGATTTATTTATTAGTGCTTTATACTACAAACTATTAGGTCATAAGGATAGCAAAGCCATTGGGCAGTCCGGCACTTCCTCTATAAGAGCCATCCTTTGGTCAATATTTCTACACAATAGGCAAATTACAAAGTTTACCCTGGCCTGAACAATAGCCAAATTAAAACACAATTGAACCGGATACGTCTCACGTTTTAACCTATTTGCAATTGATATAACATGAAAATCACGATTTAGAAGTGTAGCGCCTATCCCCCACCTCGGACAAACACATTAGTGCGTCCAGTGTTAGTAGCCAAAAATTACAGGTTAAAAACACTGTGGGCTCCCCGGTGCAGTTACGCACATACCAAGGGGTGTGCTTTCTTAACTATGACCATCGAATTTTTCATCAGATCAGTCAGATCTGAAAATACCTAAAATAATATTGTTTATCACAATTATTTCTCGGGCAATAAGCTATCGTAGGTAGCCAAAATAATACAAAAGCTTTCGCTGGACCACCCCTCCCCGGTAACGCGGACCAGGGTGTCTCCCGGCCAACCCAGTAATAGAGTGTCGCTTCTGTAATCGGACATAATCAGCTACTCGTCTCCAGGGCTGGATAACTTATGCGCTGAAAAGAACTAAGGCTGAACATCTAGAATCCGCTACACTCGTCATAATGAGCTAATGCATCAGAAGCATACTATAACAGTATTAAGAAGAGGAATACGCAAATTGTGCCAGAAATTAATTGGGTCATAATATTTACGATGTGTGCCCTACCTTGATAAAGGCGTATGGTAGACTTACTCATTTGCACACTAAGTATTTGCACGCTTTCCGTTCTTGCGCTTCTGGTCCAGTTGCGCAGTAACTTCTCACGGTGTTGGCTTTATGACCTGGATTATTATTTTTTATTTTCTTCGTACGTGTTTTAACATTTATATTGCTCATCGTTCCGAGCATAGAACTACTGGCTGAGAACTTTGACAGTAAAGTTTGCACGATATTGAATACACACTGCTCGTGACAAAACAACGCCCTTTTATTGTGAAGTGTGCTCGACTCGCTGTATGGAAAAACCTCTGGGTTGACGCTTAACGAGTTGATAAACAACGGCTGCGGACAACCGCTTAAGTGGTGTATTGGGCGGTTGGTGGCTCAGTGAAGGCCAGCGAACGTGCGAAAGATATCTCTGTCGTGCGGTTACCATATGTGCACACTTGCCGTCTGCCGTCCCGTATCCCGCTGGACGCCTGGTCTCAATTCTATGCAGCGTCAGAGGTCTCGCAGCTGTAGTCCCGGTCACCAATATTCTCTTCTCGAACTCTCTCTGTACAACGTATGATTATACTAATGGATGTGGTGTGTCGTGGGTGGATGGTGTGTGCGTCAGAGAATAGGTGTGGGTGGTGTGTGGCTTGATGGTGTGTGAAGATCGTGAGGTTATCTGTGTTGCTGGTGTAAGATGTGTCGGACATCTGGGGGTCAGAGCCTACAAGTACCAAAGGTTCAGACTGTTTCGACGAAGATGGCAAGCAGAAGAAGCCCAATGCATTGCCTTCCTCTTGGGTCCCGACCCGGCATTTTGTCTGCCGGCGAAACACATACCTCTTTCAATACTTAACTTCAAGGTTCCCATCTGAGCCTTCTTTGACCTCCTATCTCGTCCTAAAATCAAACCAACGCTTCCCCCACTGCCTGGGGCTGTGCTGTCCCTGTCAGGCGAAATTTACAAATTTGAAATAATTACCTTTTGTCGAACAACCTTCCCTTCACCTGGGTCGAACACACCTGTTGTCCATGCTCTAACGACAAGGCCTGATTCACCTGTTCTAGTGTCTAACACCACATAACATGTTACCTCCGTCTTAACCACATCCTGTCCAACCATACAGAACTGTCCTAACACACCTGTCCTCTCACCCTAATCTGAACCCACACCGTGGTTTACCCGTCTGACCACCGTTACCCGTCCCTAACAACTTCTGGTCACCTGCCTCTCTACAGCACCTAGATAACTGACCTCTCTGAATTACCCATCGACACATCTGTATTAGCCTACCTATAACACACACACAACGTGAGAACATCGTGTACCACTACTTGACTACCTACAGCATGAGTGAGTGAAGGCTTGAGAATGATAGCTACTACAATGTTGCATGGCGGCTATGGCTCCATGCACTATATCGAGGCTCATACCATAATAATGCGGTCCAAGGCGTCGGGCGTTGAGCGGAGTGAGCCTCGAGGCGCCTTTACCTCCATCGCCAGGCGTATATTTAGTCTTTAAGGATAGATGGGTCAAGGTGGATAGGTTGTGCGAGTGGTTGTGTGCCCATATCGGCCAGCCTAAGTGGCTGCGTATTGCTGGAAAGTGTTTAATGTGGGTACGCGTTGCTTCGCCATACTTGATTTTTATCCGATATATCTCTCAATATTCACGATATTGTGTTGGTTTTTTGATGCAGGCATCGTGCTCGGCGGCTAAGAGAGAGGCTGCTAGTTCGTGTGTGTTGTTGATGCAGGGAGATTGTGCTGGAGGCGCTAACTGCTGGTTCTGTGTGGTTGTTGATCCAGGATGTGCTAGCGGCTAACTGCTGCGTTCTGTGTTGTTGTTTGATGCAGGATGTGCTAGGCGGCTAACTGCTGGTTCTGTTTTGGTGTTGATGCAGGATGTGCTAGGCGGCTAACGTGCTGAGTTATCGCTGATGTGGTGTTTGATAGTCAGGACTGTTGGAGCTAACGCTAAACTGCTGGTTCTGTGTGGTCGTTGATGCAGGATGTGCTTAGCGCTAACTGCTGGTTCTGTGTCCGGTGTTGTTCGCTCCCTCTAGCAGGATGTGCTAGCGCGCTACACTGCTGGTTCTGTGTGGTGGTTGATTGCAGGATGATGCTACAGCGTGACTACACACTGTGGCTTCTGTGTGTTGATGCGAGGATGTGCTAGTTTCGTGTCCTATACACTGCTGGTTCTCGTGAGTGTGGCATGCTATTCGATGTGGTATAGATAGTGTCTAATTCGGCTAACTCCGCTAATGTTCTGGATATGTTTTGATCCGCAGATCCGTGCTCGGAGTCGCTAACCTGCATCGGATTCGTGTTGTGCTCCGCCTTGCTGTCTCCCCCAGCTATGCATGGATAGTGGTTAAGCGCGATAATAGACTTGACATAGAGATGCTAGATGTAGTTGGTGATGCTGATAGCAGAGCACTTACGACTTGACGTCTTGAGTCATACCGGCTCAGTTAAGACCTGCTGAAAAGCCGTGCTTCACTGCACGAGACCGATCGATGTTTAGGTGCTGTAGCTAGCCGATGCTAACTGCTGCTCTCTCGTTGTGTTAGTGTTGGATGCAGGATGTGCTTTGCGGTTTATAACTGCTGGTGTCTGTCCTGTGTCTCGATGGCAGGACGTGCTAGCGGTTAACTTGCTGGTTCGTGGTGTGTGGTGTTGATTGCAGTGACGTGACATAGCTGGTGAAACTGCTGGTATGCTCGTGCTCGTCACAGGATGTTCCCATTGCGGGCGCACAGTGCCATTCGAAGTCACAGAGCTAGCTGTTCGTGGTGTGCTGGCTAGTTGAATGCAGTGGCGCATGTTGTCATGTCAACTCAGCACAGCGTTAGAACCAGAGACAGCTTATGCTGGTTAACTGATCGCTGGCTGAGTAGTGTGACTTACGACTCAGGCAATGTCGTCTCGCAAGGTACATGCTGATCAACACCACACACAGCATACCTCAGGGTCTCCCTCAGGTAACCTCGTTATTGTGCACAACGTCCCTGCTTATATGTTGATGCAAGGAACGTGCTAGCGCAAGCACCACACACACAGAACCTTAAAGCATGCTTGGTGTGCTTAGCTCGTGTGGTGTTCTGAGCACGTCTTGCAGGATGTTGCTTTGCGGTTAATGTCTGGCTTCTGTGTGTGTGATGCAGGACAATCCACGTAGACTAGCGGAACCATCACACAGAGATTTTAAAACTGACAGGTTCATGTGTGGTGTGTTGACTCCGCAGGACGTAGCAAGGATAGCGGTTCGTGTTAACCGGCGTTAACTGCTTGGTCGGTTGTGCTGTTGCATGTCAGAACTATGCTAGGTAACTGACTTGAGTCTGGGTTGGTGTAGAGTATGCAGGACGTGCTAGCGGTTAACATACTGCGGTTCTGTGTGTGGTGGATGCAGGATGTGTGCTTGCGGTTAACTGCTGTTCTGTGTGGTGTTGATGCAGGACGTGCTAGCGGCTGACTCACTGATTGGCATGTTGCGAGGATTGTGACGAGAGCTCCCAGCCATGTTACCAACCACACACACTGTATGGCCATGGAGACACTACACAACAGGTAAACAACACACCACTACACTAGGGGGTGGCATGGTTCACAAAACCCACGGTTCGGTTCGTATCACGGTTTAGGGTCACGGTTTTCGTGTCTGTACGGTTCTTGTTGTTATTTTTTTTCTTTTAATCTTTAACACTCCAGCAAGTGGGGGGGAAAGGGAGCCCAATACGTCGATCGCGATAGACCGGTGGATCGCATGCCATTAAAAAAAAAAGATGTAGAGAAAAGAAAACAGAATGTAGTGGGACGCTGGACATGTCCCCACCAATATCCACCGATATCCATCCCCCCCCCCCCCCCCCCTCCCAGATCAGAACCGCAAAGTAATGGAGCACCCCCCCCCCCCCCCCCCCCCCCCTCCCCCATCAGAACCGCGAATGAACGGAGCAACCCCCCGCCCCCCTTTATATGAAGTATACTCGGGATATATTTAGCATTTTTAGTGTAGGTAGATCATTTTGGCTTGGTCATTTTTAAGCGATTTCGAGCGGCTGTTTGCGCAGAGCTGTTTTTTGGACAGCCCGTTCTGTCTGGTTTTTTTCGTGCGTGTGTATGTGATGACGTCATCAACAACGCGTCGACGTTACGTCGACTTTATTGATAGAAAAGTCGACTTGAAAAAATCTGAAGTCGTGCAACCCCTACTCCACACTCTACACCTCTTCTTTCGCGCGAAAGGGAAACACACTGTCTGAGGTCACATACGGTCATGAGGCTGCGCATGCCATGAACCGTCAAACTGTACAACGCACACATCCTCCGAACCGAGACAAGCCAACCGAACGGTTTTCGGTTTTTTTCATGAACCGTGCCACCCCTACACTACACAGCACGGCGGTGGTAAATATCACCACCCAACGTCATCCATTCTTTTCCAATAGCAGGGTTTATTCCTTAAATATATCACTGTAGAATGTATCTGTCTTTATATCACCGTATATATGTATGCATCTGGTCCGGCTGGTCCGTACTGATGAGGAATGATATGCACAGTGTATCTGTATCTGGGGAGGAGGGAGGGAGGAGGGGGAGAGCGAGGGAAGAGAGGCAGGAGAGGCAGGAGATGTAGGGGAGGGAATGCAGGGAGTTCAGTATTCTGATGCTAATCCATTGGAGGAGACGAGGCGCAGACAAAGAGCTGGAGACGCAGAGTCTGGTGTGCAGTCTGGCTGGAGCACACACTCACTGGGCTCGCTGCAAGGAGGGCCCGAAGCCAGCCAGGGGCCCGATGCCAGCCGGGGGCCACAGCCAGGGACCACTGCCAGGGGCCACTACAGACGTTTAGCTATAGAAACTAGTCAGTGTAGAGCTCTGAAGGTACTGACTTGTAGCTGTAGGAACAAGTCATTGTAGAGCCCTGAACTAGAGATACAGACTCGTAGCTATAGAAACAAGTCAGTGTAGACTCTAAACTGACTTGTTTCTGCAGACTCTACAGTAGCTCTAGAGTCCCCAGACTCGTAGCTCTAGAGTGCCCAGACTCGTAGCTCTAGAGCCCCCAGACTCATAGCTCTAGAGCCCCCAGAATAGAAAGAAGATAGAAACAAGTCAGTGTAGAGCCCAGAAGGTACTGACTCGTAGTTGTAGAAACAAGTCAGTGTAGAGCCCTGAAGGTACAGACTTGTAGCTATAGAAACAAGTCACTGTAGAGTCCTGAAGGTACAGACTCGTGGCTATAGAAACCCCGGGGCCACAGCCAGCCAGCCAGGGGCCACAGCCATCATATTTATTTTCAGAACTTAAATCCTAGAGCTCAGCTTGCCATCCAATCAGACGCCAGTATTTTAGTCTGCAGTCGGGCTTCCTGAGCGGGAAATGGAGACGCGATAATGGTTGATTATTGATGTCTGGCTGCGTGTGTCCAGGAGGGGGGTGGGGGGTGGATTATTGATGTCTCCCATCCTGTTGGATGGTGAAACTAGTAGCACCAGTATTATAGTATTTAATATTTTTATACATAGACAGATGGATAGCTGTGTTCCAGACTTTCTGTATTCAACGCAGATCTAATGCATCTCCTCCATCTTCTCCAGGGTTGTACATCAAACAGGGAATAAGTGACATCCAGGAAGTTCACCATCTGACCGTCCAATTGGCTTGCTTCCTTCTGCCCCTGCCCCTCCCCCCAGCCAACCGGAGCTGAGGAGGGTCTAGTCTCCAGGGGGATTTTGTCTCGCGGAGGGTCTGGTCTGCAGAGGGTCTCTAGGGGGTCTTGTCGCGGGGTCTGGTCTGTAGACATGGCTTTCCTTCAGACACTGTGGATCACCCTCCTGACTCTCTGCCTGCTGGTCTACAGCAGTGAAGGTACGCACGCACGCACAATAAATAAGGTCCCGCTCTAAGGTGTGAACCTTCAGTTGACCCATAACTCTACGCCAGACTCTCTCTCTCACACACACACACACACACACACACACACACACACACACACACACACACACCCCCTGACGCACTCATAACAGGAAGCTGTTGACCCGATTGTTGGCACTTTCACTTCCTGCTGTGGCACGATCCTCTTCCTGTATGGCGCACTTGGGACTTCCTCATGCCGCAGGGCCCTCCAAGCGGCCCATTGTTGTGATGAAATATGAGCCACACACACACACACACGCACACACACACACAGTAGTCAGACTGCGTGTGTGTGTGTGAGCGGTGTTGTGTGAGGTCTTAACGAGCCCAGACGCATCGTTAATGACCTCACAACATGTGTTACCTGGCGTTTCCACGGCAATGCCCATCTACCCTGCTACACCCAGCCAGGTTAACACAAAGACATCTGTCTCTCTCTGTCTCCCTGTCTGTCTGTCTCTCTATCTCTATGCCTGTCTCTCTCTCTCTCTCTGTCTGTCGGTTTCTCTGTCTCTCTCTCTTTCTCTTTGTCTCTCTGTCCATCGCTATTGCTCCATCTATATCTGCTAGGTGAAGGTTTACTAGATATTGACCTTGTTATGATGATGATGCTGATCATGGTGTTGTGGTGTCTCCAGCTGCAGGCCAGAACCCGGACCATGTGCTCCAGGGCACGGGGGTGAACCCGGGCTCCAACCCGGAGGCGCGGCGCCCGGGCGACGACTCCACCATCGCCCCTGAGGACGCCCCACGCTTCCTCAGCTGCTACTGCTCTGGACACTGTCCTGAGGACGCCATCAACAACACCTGCCAGTCAGTAGAACCTCACTACCAACAGTAGAATTACAGTAGAACCTCACTACCTACAGTAGAACTAGAGTAGAACCTCACTATGTACAGCTACAGTAGAATACAGTAGAATACAGTAGAACCTCACTACATACAGTAGAGTACAGTAGAGCCTACAGTAGAATACAGTAGAACTACAGTAAAATACAGTAGAACTACACTAGAATATAGTAGAACTAAAATAGAATACAGTATCACTTCGCTAGAACTATAGGAGAAGACAGTAGAAATCTCTAGAACTACTATATGTATGAATGCCTTGGTGTGTGTGTGTGTGTGTGTTAATGTGTTCATATTGTTGTTAATGTGTGTGTGAGCAGGACTAATGGCCAGTGCTTCGCCATTATCGAGGAGGACGAGCACGGAGACGAGGTCATCACCTCCGGCTGCGTCAAGTATGAAGGATCACACTTCCAATGCAAGGTATGCAGACACACACACACACACACACACACACACACACACACACACACACACACACACTATTGACTATTGATAATGTATTGGTGTGCATTATTGTTGATTTATGGACAATGTTTTGTGTATTATTGATAATGTATTGGTGTGTGGTAGTGATAATGTATTGGTGTGTATTCTTGATTATGTATTGATTACCTATTGGTGTGTATTGCAGGACTCTCCCATGGCCCAGACCAGGAGAACCATCGAATGCTGCAACTCAGACTTCTGCAACAGAGACCTCCAGCCCACCCTGCCCCCGCCCATAGAGCATGGTACACCATAACACCATATATAATCAATCATATATATACGGCTTAAACACACCATGTCATATACCGTCAAATACTCAAATACACCTGAGACATATTATGTGTGTGATTAGCCATTGTAGGCCGTTTCACAATTCATGCGACTACAGTCCAGTCCAGTGGATTGTACTGTACCTGTCGGTACAGTACAATCCACTGGGTAGGCTGGTAGACTGATCTAGTCATCATACATCTAGGTGGACATTCCCACTTGTGATGTCACTAGACGGTAGTCACATAGCAATTGTGGAACGGCTTGCAGTGGCTAATCACAGTCACACCTGGTGGCATAATATGTCCCCTTTAAAGACACCATATAACACACCTTACATACACCTTAAACATCACATGCATATGATGCAGCGCTTAACATTTGCTTTAGCTTCAGCTCTTCTCTGGCTGTCGTTTCCAGAAGGCTTCGATAGTGCTCATTGGCTGGCCTTCTTCATCTCCATGACGATCTGCTGCTGTACCCTCATCTGTGTGACTGTAGTCTGCTATTACAGGTAATATGCACTAATATATAGTACCACTACTATACACTAATGTATATAAAGTACTAGTAATATTCACTAATATGTAGAACTAATATAGCTTAATACTAGTACAGAACATAAAGTATATAAGTAGTACTAAGTGTGTGTGTGTGTGTGCGTGTGCGGCAGGTATAAGTGGCAGAGTGAGCGACAGCGTTACCGTAGAGACCTGGAGCAGGACGAGGTGGTGATTCCAGCTGGAGAGTCTCTGAAAGACCTCATCCACCACTCACACAGCTCTGGTAGCGGCTCAGGCCTCCCCCTGCTGGTAGGAGCTCTGCACTGCATCCACATCAAATATTAAAGTGTAATGTAGTAGCACTCCCCCTGCTGGTAGGAGCTCTGCACTGCATCCACATCAAATATTAAAGTGTAATGTAGTAGCACTCCCCCTGCTGGTAGGAGCTCTGCACTGCATCCACATTGTATATTACACTGTAATGTAGTAGCACTCCCCCTGCTGGTAGGAGTTCTGCACTGCATCCACTTTGTATATTACACTGTAACGTTGTAGCACTCCCCCTGCTGGTAGGAGTTCTGCACCGCACTCACTACATATTTTAACTGGCACAAAGCTGTCGTACTTTATGCCAGTTAACTAACGTTGACATGCATTACACATGTCTTGTACCCGTGTCATTTTATAAACAAATGACACATTTCTTGATGTTGAAAACTATCATTGGATGAGACAAGTCCTGCCAGGAAATATCTCATGAGGGTTCAGATGGAAATCGAAAACTTTTATTTTTAAATGTATCTGCGTGGACTCTCATACAAGTCTTTCCATTTCCAAGGCCCAAGCAGTGATATGTGAGACGGGCGGGGCTTAGCCTCTCTATATACTACACTGTCATGTGCTGGTAGCTGTTACCGGTTTTAATTGTGTGTGTGCGTGTGTATGCGCGTGTGTGTGTGTGTGCAGGTCCAGAGGACCATCGCCAAGCAGATCCAGATGGTGCGTCAGGTGGGCAAGGGGCGCTACGGCGAGGTGTGGCTGGGCCGTTGGCGGGGAGAGAAGGTGGCCGTCAAGGTCTTTTTCACCCGGGAGGAGGCCAGCTGGTTCCGGGAGACGGAGATCTACCAGACGGTGCTCATGAGGCACGACAACATACTGGGTACGTACTGGTTTATACTGGTCTGCACATCATACTGTGTATGTACTGGTTTATACTGGTCTGCACCTCATACTGTGTACGTACTGGTTTATACTGGTCTGCACCTCATGAGATATGACGACATACTGGGTACGTACTGGTTTATACTGGTCAGTACCAGACCATCCTCATGAGACACAACAACATTCTGGGTACGTACTGGTATATACTGGTATATACTAGTTAATACGGCTTTGTACTGGTTTGTACTATTTTATACTGGTCTGCACTAGTTAATATTCATCTATTCTAGTTTATACTGGTCTACACTACTTTATACTGGTCTATATTAGTTTATACTGGTACCAGGCCTTCCTCATGAGACACGACGACCTACTGGTTTGTACTGGTCTATATGAGTTTATACTGGTCTATACTAGTTTGTTCCAGTCTGCACTAGACAGTCCTCATGAGTCTGTGCCAGTCTGTTCTGCTCTGGTATCATGCATGAGCTGTCAGTGACGTCTGGCCCCTCCCCCTGTCATGTCTGGCCCCTCCCCCCTGTCACGTCTGACCCCTCCCCCTGTGCCGCAGGCTTCATCGCGGCGGACATCAAGGGCACCGGGGCATTGACCCAGCTCTTCCTGATCACCGACTACCACGAGAACGGTTCGCTGTACGACTTCCTGCGCCTCAGCACCCTGGAGCCCGCCGGCCTGCTGCGCCTCGCCTACTCGGTGGCGTGCGGCCTCTGCCACCTGCACACACAGATCTACGGCACGCAGGGCAAGCCGGCCATCGCCCACCGCGACCTGAAGAGCAAGAACATCCTGATGAAGAAGAACGGAACCTGCTGCATCGCCGACCTGGGCCTCGCCGTCAAGTTCAACAGGTGAGGCAGTAGGCCACCCCCCCTGGGCTCATAACCCACACCCCCTGGGCTCATAACCACACCCTCTGGTCTCATAACCACACCCTCTGGTCTCATAACCCACACCCCCTGGGCTCATAACCCACCCCCCCTGGGCTCATAACCCACACCCCCTGGGCTCATAACCACACCCTCTAGTCTCAAAACCACACCCTCTAGTCTCAAAACCCACACATTCTGGGCTCATAACCCACATCCCTCTGGTCTTATAACCCACACCTTCTGGTCTCATAACCACACCCCCTGGGCTCATAACCCACAACCCCTGACATCCGAACCACGCCCTCCTGACCGTCATCACCTGAGGTCTCATAACCCTGGCCACCTAGCCACGCCTCCACACATAACCACGCCCTCGTCACCACCAGGCCACGCCCCCACAGCACCCACCTCCCCTTCACCCCGACCCCTCCCGGTAACACCTGTGTCTGTTTGTGTGTCCGTGTGCCCATCCCCAGCGACACCAATGAGACGGACGTGCCACTGAGCACACGCGTGGGCAGCCGGCGCTACATGGCCCCCGAGGTTCTGGACGACAGCCTCAACAAGAACCACTTCCAGGCCTACATCATGGCTGACATGTACAGCTACAGCCTGGTGCTGTGGGAAATGGCTCGCCGCTGTCTCACTGGAGGTACTCCTACTATACTACTACTATATATACATTATATACATGTACAGCTGCAGCCTGGTGCTCTGGGAGATGGCTCGCTACTCCTACTAAATATACATTTACATTTAGGGAATTTGGCAGACACTTTTATCCAAAGCGACTTACAAAGAGATATACTACAAAGAAATATACTACGACTATATACTTTATACACATTAAATACATGTACATTATATATATATATACACATTATATACTATGTATACATGTACTGTATATAATTCTGTACAGTGTATATATAGTGTTTATAATATTTATATATTATAATGTGTTTATTGCATGTTCTAATGTGTATATAATAGTGTATATAATGTGTGTGTTTATTATAATTTGTTTATAGCAGTGATGAATCAAGGGGCGTAATAATGATGATAATAATAATAATGATAGTAATAATATTAATAATATGTTGTTAGTGTGTATATAACCGGGTGTGCTCTGTTTCCAGGCATGGCCGAGGACTACCAGCTGCCGTACTACGACCTGGTCCCCCCAGACCCGTCCTATGAGGACATGCTGGAGGTGGTGTGTGTGAAGGGACAGAGACCCTCCCTCTCCAACCGCTGGAGCAGCGATGAGGTAAGCATTGACATCACCGACCACCTCAACCAATCACATCAACCACACACAGTCACATGACTGCTCGCCGGTGGCAAGGAAACATTGCTAATGGTCTCTCTCTCTCTGTCTCTCTCTGTCTCTCTGTGTCTCTCTCTCTCTGTGTCTGTGTCTCTCGTCCAGTGCCTGCGCTCCATGGTGAAGCTGATGTCCGAGTGCTGGGCCAGTAGCCCCGCCTCCCGCCTCACCGTCCTCCGGGTCAAGAAGACCCTCGCCAAGATGGTGGAGTCTCAAGACATAAAGATCTAGACCTCCTAGACCTCCTCCGCTGTCTAGATCTCCTCCGGCCCCTGGACCTCCTCCACTCCCTGGACCTCCTAGACCTCCTCCACCGTCTAGACCTCCTCCGGCCCCTGGACCTCCTCCACTCCCTGGACCTCCTAGACCTCCTCCACCTTCTAGACCTCCTCCACCTCCTAGACCTCCTCACCCCCCTAAACCTCCTCCCGCCCCTAGACCCCCTCCACCCCCTGGATCTTCTTCTCCACCTTCTAGACCTCCTCTACCCCCTGGACCTCCTCCACCCCCTGGACCTCATTTATATTTACATTTAGGGCATTTGGCAGACGCTTTTATCCAAAGTGACTTACAAAGAGTATATTTGTTGAAAGAGACGGCAATATATCGCTGTGGTACATAAAGGTGGCCTGCATGCTAGCTGGGATAAGAGCAGAAGTGCCATTCTGAGTGCATTACCAACAACTAAGAACATACAATATGCTAAACAATGCCAAGTACTATTAATAATGCCAAGACGTTCAAACACGCAGGTTAGTGCTAGGGTTAGGAGAGGGGTTATGCAGAGTCCAGGTGAACTCTGAACAGGTGGGTCTTGAGTCTTTTGCGGAAGCACCTTCTAGACCTCCTCCACCCCCTGGACCTCCTCTACCCCCTGGACGTCCACCGTCTAGACCTTCTCCTCCCTCTGGACCTCCTAGACCTCCTCCACCCTCTAGCCCCTTCGCCCCCCGAGAATACCTCCTCCCCCTAGAGCTCCACCCCCCTAGAGCTCCACTCTCTAGCCCCTCCTCCCCCCCCCCCCCCCCAGTACCTATTTTTACTGCTATCTCTCCCTCCCTGCCTCCAGTGGACAGTTTGCTTTCTGTGAAAGCTCAGACGCAACAAGAAGATTTGATTGGATGAGGAGGGGTGGGCGGGGTTCGGGGCGGATCTTTGATGCTGTCTGCTGACGGGCTGCCAAAACTGTTAGGGCTCAGCCTGAGGCCACGCCCCCGACCACGATGCCACACCTGTTATCCACGAGGCCACGCCCCTTTTATGTGTGATGGGTCGTTTGTCCGGCCATATTGTAAAGTCTGTCTGGTGTGGAGGACAATCGGTGTGTACATAGATGAAATGGAACCACTTCCACTGGACCCAAGCATCACGCTAGCATCACCCTAGCAACACGCTAGCAATGCCCTAGCATCATGCTAGCCACGCCAACTAGCCCCACTGGGTCATGTGATCAGTGTGTTGAACTGTACAGAGTCTCTCCCGTCCCTCTGCCTGCCTGTCTGTCTACCTGTCCGTCTATGTGTGTGTGTGTGTGTGCGCGCGCGTGTGTGTGTGGATGTGTGCGTGTGTGTTGCGTCCTCCGCCTATCAACATACGTCCTCCGGCTCTGTCCTACGCCTAGTCCCGCCCCCCTTTCCCCGCGACATCCTGTTGTAACAGGAAGCTGTACAGGTGTCTGAAGGACAGCGAGGGGTAAGCCGGTGGGCGACCCCGTGTGCCCATCGTGTGTTCATGTGGTGAGCGGTGGCCGAGAACTCGTTAAAGACACCTGCTGTTCTCTTCTCTCATTGGTTGCCCCGCAAAGCCTACCAGGACAGCCTTCCGACTGACAGGATGTGATGTCAGGATGTGGTTGTGTATCTTTCTGTTCCGAACCGTGACGTGCATTAAGCGACGTAATGTATTCGTATCCTAGCTTGAGCATAGCAGTACATGTGTATTTGTATCCTAGCTTTAGCATAGCAGTACATGTGTATTGGCATGCATGAAGTGTGCACATGTTGGCTTTGTGTGCACGTTTTGTCGAGTGCGCGCGAGAGAAAGGTGTTCTGTGAATTAAGCTAAACGTGTGTATGGTAGATATTTAAGAAGTACAACCTCTAGTACTACTATACTACCCGCTAGCAGTAAGGAGTAATCATCTCTCCTATGTAAATCTCTTTAATCTTTGTTTTTGTACAGCATCGGTCGGGTGCCTTATAAGTTTACCAAGAAGAGAACTCTGTATTCAGTCTGTCCAATGTATCCATTTTGAATAAATAACCTTATTTTAGTACACAACACGTAGCCTACGTGTGAACCTCTTTATTCTACCGATGACGTACTGTCTACCCGTCTCACCTGTTTACCGGTCTACCTGTCTGCAGTCTCTTTCTTGACACACTACTGCAGCAGCAGTACTACATGATGACCACCAGGGGTTCCTAGTGCAGCAGCAGTACTACATGATGACCACCAGGGGTTCCTAGTGCAGCAGCAGTACTACATAGTGACCACCAGGGGTTCCTAGTGCAGCAGCAGTACTACATGGTGACCACCAGGGGTCCCTAGTGCAGCAATGAGTGTAATATAAAAAATATTACAATTAACAATTCAGCTTCATGGTCAAGTGCAAATGAGTGAAAATCCAGTTCAAGAGAGAAGCTGCAAACTCAGTCAGTAGGAGGCGCCATTGTTCCATATTAACAACGTATCTGGCTATTGCTCTCTAATGAGATTCATGAGGTTCAGATTCACAGTGCCATTAATAATTTAGTGTCATATGAAGATTTCCGGACAACAATCATTTCAAGCAGTTATTCAATCAGAATTTGTTGTCGCCAACTTTTTCCAGCATGCATGTGGGTGCAGCTTATTATCTGTAATGCATTTGGATTAATGGACCAAAGAACAAAATGCAGTCAATGTTTGACTTTATGGTATAATAGTCTCTTTATTTAGGCAAAACTTAATTGAACAGAAAACACAGACCAGCTGAAATATTACAACGGCAAAATAAAGAGACGTGAGCATAAATAACGAATATAAAGGGCGTAGAATAAAAACATGCACCTTGTTCTTAAATAGATGAGAATACAATGTGCATCTAATGTAAATAAAATACTCTATCGAAAGTAAAAACAAGATCAGGAAAAAAACGACTTGTCAGATAGGCTATAATGGCATTAAAGGATATGGAATACCGAACAAAAAGGCCTCCAAGAAATAGCTGATTTGAACTAACCCACCCATCCGATTATTATACAACAGACAAAAGACTGATCCGCAACCGCCTACACGCAAGGTTATAGTCGGGTCACGCAGGCCCATGTGACTCAATCTCTAGTGAACATCACTCTCACCTGTGGTGTCTCTCCTGCTCCGAACTGTTCCATGTCTAACTTCTCCATGCTTCTCTCCATCCTTGTCTCCTCGCCTCCTCTCTCCATCCTTGTCTCCTCGCCTCCTCTCTCCTCCTCTCCTCCTCTCTCTCCTGGAGTCCTGGGTGAGGGTCCAGAGGTCTTGCAGGTCCAGGGTTCTGTCGGAGTCCTCCAGGGTCTCAGCCTGACGAAAGACCTTCTTAAACACCCGGAGATGATCCTCCACAGCCCTCCTCAACCACAACACATCCTGCTGGAGCTGCTCCTCCTCTCCACCACTCTTCTCCAGAACCTGGACTCTGGCCTCCAGGTCCTCTACCTCCTTCTCCAGGGCTCCTTCTCCTCCTCCATCTGCAGGGTCAGGAGCGATGAGGAGCTGCTGCTCCCTGCGGGGGGCGTGGCTCCTCCTCCTCACCCCACCATCTGCGGGGAGTTGGGGCTGGTCTGCCATGGGCAAGTCTGCTCTGCCTCCTAGCAACAGATAACAGTAGTTAGACTCTCTCTCCTCACAACAGGAGTTAGACTCTGTTTCCGAGCAACGGGAGTTAGGCTCTGTCTCCTAGCAACAGGAATCCTACTGTTGACATCCTGCTGACCTCAAGTGTTTGGTTACCATGGAAAATGTCTTACTCTGCAGCGCGGTGATGCTGAGGTTGTGTCGCATCAGCTCCTCACGATGGCTCCTCATCTGCTTCTTCAGGGCGGGGATGGAGTGCGCCTCCTTCTCAGGATGGGTCCACTTGAGGAAGTCCAGCGCCTCCTCCCCCAGCAGGATCTGCAGCACGTCGCTGTGGCGGATGACGTCATTCAGGAGAGAGTTGAAGGACGACAGAAGTCGCTTCTCCTCCTCCATACCTCTGCCTCGCTCAGCGGCCAGGGAGTCCTTCAACTGGGAGGAGGAGGAGGAGGAGACACTCAGAACACAAAGATTTTCTCCTTACAAGCATCTGAAGTGCTCTAACCACATTCTCTAGAAGGTCAGAGGGTAAAGGTCACCTGCTTTATGCTCTGCTGGAGGCCATTCACCACCGACTCCCAGTCCCCGTGGTCCCTCCACGCGCCCCCCTCCTCCAGAGCCAGCCGGTTGTCATTGGCCAGCTCTGTCAGTTTGGTCACTCCCCTCTCCACCGCCAGCCGGTTCTCATTGGACAACTCCGTCAGGTTGGTCACGCCCCTCTCCAGGTGTGCGACTTCATCCCTCAGTGCCGTACAGTGGTACAGTTGGGTAAACAGGAAGTCCACATCGTTGTCTCGAACCCGCGTCTGCTGCGACACCAGGCTGACATTCCCCTCCAGCTCCTTGAGCCGGCCCAGCACCACCTCCCGTGCCGCCTCCACCTCCAGGCCCGTCTCCATGAATTGGATCTGGCTGTCCCGGCCCGTCTGAGCGATCCGCTCCTTCAGCTCATGCAAACTCCTCTGCATGTCATCCACCAGCTGACGGTTCTCTTCCACGTCCTCTTCCAGAGAGCTCAGCTGGAAACAAGAGCAAAAATCTGATCCTGACCTAATGGGACCTGGTCCAACTCTGGTAGCCCTGGTGAAGGACAGGGGAAAAGAGACACACCTTGATCAGGTTGCTGGTTGTGGTGGTGTTGAGATGCTTGATGATGGTCCAGGCTGGTTCCTGGGCTGGGCTGGGGTCCAGGGGGGTGGAGGAGTGGTCTCCGAGCATGGCTTGGTTCTTGGCTAGGTCCTCGGCTATCTGCTCCTGGTGGCTCCTGAGATCCTCCAACGTCGTGTTCATGCCCTGGAGGCTGGTCTGACCAGACAGACCCAGAGACACTAAATGCTACTGCTACATGATCATTTTACTGCTACATGCTACGCCTCCATGCTAATTCTACACACTACTGCCCCAAGGTGTAGTTTTCGACCGTCTACTCTTTTTCAATTTACATGCCACCTCTTGGTCACATTACTCGCCGCCATGGTCTTTCCCTTCACAGCTAAGCAAACGACACTCAACTCCTCATCCACCCTTCTAGAAGCTTCAATAAGGCGTGTATGCAGTCTGTTTTCCTCTTCCTGGTTGGCCCGAAGTGGCTTCTGAAGTATTTCAGCCTTAACATCGATGGCAATACGTACAGCTACTCCTTCTCACCAAGACAGGAACCTTGAGGTTATTTTGGACACGTCCCTGTCTTTTGAGGCACATTTATTAAATTATAATCTATTAAAATGTTCAAAATGTTACCCAGCTATAGGATGCCCTTCCCCGACAGATCAGGGAGCCTGACTCGATAAATGCCTTCAAATCAAGTCTTAGATCTCACCTGCATCGTCTTCGTGGTGCGCTTGAGCTTCACATCCACTTCCATTTTGAAGCTGGTGAGGTTGTAGTGCAGCATTACATGCTGGGAGTGCAGCTGCTCCTCCACCGCAGTGCGCTGGCTGTCCAGCAGCCGGTGCACCTCCTCCAGCCTGCTCTCTGGACACTCACTGGCTGCCTGGACTCCTAACTCTTCCTCCCCTCCAGAGCTCCACTTGGCCAGGTCTCGGGCCAGCTCCCCGACCCGCCAGTCCAGGAGAACCAGGGAGCGGTTGAAGCCCTCCAGGATCGGGTTCAGCCGAGCCAAGACCAGCGCTGCCACGGCCGGAACCAGCAGAGCAGCCTCACCTGGGACACAAACATAACATATACACGTCTATCCACCACCTGAGACAAACCGACCCCACAAACATAACATATACACGTCTATCCACCACAGACATAACGACCCCACAAACATAACATATACACGTCTATCCACCACTTGAGACATAACGACCCCACAAACATCACATATACATGTCTATCCACCATTGTGAAGTTGTGGGTTCCCAGGATCATGGTTGCCATGGTGAAGTTGTGGGTTCCCAGGATCATGGTTGCCATGGTGAAGTTGTGGGTTCCCAGGGTCATGGTTGCCATGGTGAAGTTGTGGGTTCCCAGGGTCATGGTTGCCATGGTGAAGTTGTGGGTTTCCAGGGTCATGGTTGCCATAGTGAAGTTGTGGGTCTGGAGCCATACACACACACACACAAAGAGGGGTTGTCATGGAAACAGTTGCAGTGCACATGTCACACAGACAGTGAGGTTGTTCAGTACCGTTCACGCTGAGCTCAGCTGGATCAATCTCCACAGAGTCTGGAAGGCAAAACACACACCTTATATAATATACATTCTTATTTAAATATGATTCACTTGATACTGTTTATATAGTGTAGTGTTGTTGCTGATGCTGGTGCCTTGCTCGTAGGCCCAGCGGCGGCGTGGTACCTGAGTCCTCACAGGTGGGTCCACTGTGACCCGGGCAGCACCTCCACTGGAGAGCGGTGAAGACCCGTCGCTGCTGCCGGTACACGGGCCGACTGGACAGCTGGTACCTGGACAGACTCACACACATATATACATATACAGGCAATAGTGTGTGTGTGAGATCAATGACTAGCTGAAGGTTTGTGTGTGTGTATGTGTGTGTGTGTGTGTTACAAGACTTGCTGACAGAATGTGTGCGTATGACTAGTTGATGGTGTGTGTGTGTGTGGGTGCGTTACAAGACTTGCTGACAGAATGTGTGTGTATGACTAGTTGATGGTATGTGTGTGTGTGCTACAAGACTTGCTGACAGAATGTGTGTGTATGACTAGTTGATGGTGTGTGTGTGAGATTGATGACTAGCTGACAGTTTGGGTGTGTGTGTGTGTGTGTGTGTGTGTGTGTGTGTGTGTGTGTGTGCGGGTGTGTTACATGACTAGCTGACAGAGGGGGGTCTCAGGAGGACAGGGGGACTTGATGGTGTATTTCTCCGTCCCACACTTCACCACCGACGTTACCACACGCTGCTGGACGAACGCACACCAGTTCCTGCAACACACACACACACACACAGACACACACACAGATACACAGTGTGAGCGTTGTTGTCTGTCTCCCTGTCTCAGACAATGTGAGGTGTGTTTTGTTGCCCATGACTCACTGCACTCCTGCAGGAGTACACCTTCCTGTGTTTGTAGGTGTGCGTGTGTGTGTGTGCGTGCGTGTGTGTGTGTGTGTGTGTGTGTTTATGGTTAAAGGTTAATTGGTGATGTCTGTGTTTAAAGTCCAACAAGTAACAACCAACACGTCAGGAGCAGTTAGGGTGAGGTGGTGTCTTGCTCAGGGACACCTCAACACTTAGCGAGGAGGAAGAGCCCGGGGATCAAACCAGCAACTTTCCGGTTGCCAGACAATTGCTTCCTCTCCTGTGCTACTGCTGCCCCATGGCAGAATGTTTTACACCTTCTTAAACTCTCTTCATCTGACATTTAGTTCAATGTAACATTTCACTTAGAACCTGCTAGCTCCAGAGAGACAGCACTAGAACCTTCAATTATGATGGACTACAGGAAGTGGACTCCTAAAATGGCTGCTCTTTGTGGAAGAGACACAGGTCTGTGTGTGTATGTGTATGTGTGTGTCTGTGTGTATGTGCGTACATACGTGCATTCTTGTGTGTGTGTGTGTGTGTGCGAGTGTGCATGCGCGAGCGACTGTGTCATGTTGCTGTAACGACCGCAGGAAGTGAGCGTATCAGGGCGAGCAGACTTCCTGTATCCTTTGGTTTACAGGGACCAGCCCGCCAGGGGAAATGTGGAAACTGGTGACATTAAACACGCAGGAGCGGGAGAATGAGTCCCAGTGATTGTGATGAAAGGTTAGCTCTGCTCAGAGCTGTGCGTTCCAGCGCAACCTTTACTACGCCCTTCCAGGACCAACGTCACATCTCACATGTATCTCTGCACTGTCACGCTAGCCCAGAATGCTATCTTGGAAAGTTAGCCCAGACAGCTAGCTCAGAGAGTTAGCATAGAGAGCTGGCATAGCATGGCCCATGGTAACAGAATGAAATTGAATGGAACCGGTGTGAGATTGCTGCAATGCAAAGGCACTCATGTGGCTTCTTACTTCATCTTCATCTTCATCCATGCTCAACTTCCTGTTGGCCTTTGACCCCTGGAGCAGAGCACCAGTGCCAGGCCCCATGCGTCTGTTCCCCATTAGAGAGTGTTGGCTCACCGCTGCCTGTTGTGTTGGAGCCACCAGGGACTATCAGCCAATCAGGACAGCTGTTTGGTTTGTGATGTATGATCTGGGGTCAACCAATCACCAGGTCTTTAAGAACAAAAACATCCACCTCCTCAGGAGTTCTCCTCACCGGAGTCTCAGAAGGACCATAACCCACCTTCTAGAACCATAACCACTGAGAACCATAACTAGAACCATGACCTCTAGAACCATAACCTCTCAAACCATCACCTCCAAGAACCTTAACTAGAACCATAACTAGAACCATATCCTCATAGAACCATAACCTCCAAGAACCTTAACTAGAAAGATAACCTCATAGAACCATAGCCTCTGGAACCATCATGCTTCAAATGACCTTTCTATCTTCTGATCTTCAAGTCAAACCTTTATTTTGGCGCTCAAACACACACACACACACACACACACACACACTCACCCCGTGTGTGGGGGGAGGGTCTCTGGAGGTCTTTCAGATCCTGGACCAGGAGGTAGTGTGGTCTCTGGCTCATCCAGAAGGTGATCCAAATGTTGCCCCCATCCTCCTGCTCCTCCTGCTCCTCTGGGTCCTCCTTCAGTCTCCTCCTCCTCCTCCCCAGGGTCTCTGGCCCGGAGGTCACAGTGGGTTCTGACCAATAGAACCACAACCACAGCCAGTCCTCCCAGAGCCCTCATCCTGGACTCCCAGTCTGGTCTCCTTAAGTCTGGTCTGGTCTAGTCTGGTCTAGTCTGGTCTGGTTTGATATCTTGTAGTCCTGTCTGGTCTAGTTGGTCTGGTCTGGTCTAGTAGGTCGGGTAGATCTAGTAGGTCTGGTAGGTCCGGTCTGTTATTAGGTCTGTTAGGTTGAGTAGGTCTGGTAGGACTTCTCTGGTAGGTCTAGTAGGTCTGGTTTAGTAGGTCTGGTAGGTCTGGTCTAGTAGGACTGGTAGCTCTGGTCTAGTAGGATTAGTTGATCTGACAGGTCGAGTAGGTCTGGTAGGTCTTGCCTATAAGATCTGGCAGGTCTGGCCTAGTAGGTCTGGTAGGTCTAGGAGGTTGAGTAGGTCTAGTAGGTCTGTGGTAGGTCCTGTCTGGTCTGGATGAAGGACAGCTGTGAGGCTCTAGGATCAGGGCAGTCTGTTAGCAGGGCATGCCCCGCCCCCAGGACACCCACTGGGTCAGTTACTTAGCACTGCTCTGTCTCTCTCTCTTCCTCTCTCTCTCTCTCTCTCTCTCTCTCTCTGTCTCTCTCTCTCCACATCCTCTTCTCCAAAAGTTCTCAAAGACTGCAACAATCCACGGAAATGACCCTCGCCCACACACACGCACACACACACACACACACACTCACACATACACACACACACTCGCACCAGGGAGGTCATCTGTCTTGGCAGGTCAGTGGAATTCTTAAATGATTATGTTCTTATCACCTCTTCTCTCTCTCTCCCTCTCTCTCTGTCTTTCTCTGTCTCTCTCTCTCCCTCTCTCTCTCTCTCTCCTCCCTCTCTCTCTCTCTCTCTCTCTCTCTCTCTCTCTGGTCAGGATAGGGTTGAGTTGATCACAATTTCCTGGGACTAGGCCATGGAATGATTAGTCATGATCCATATCCGTAAACATTATGTACAGTATATATGCCACTATGGATGCATGCAGAAATGCGACAATATTGAAACTGTATTTATTATTATATATTATATATTAACAGAAAATAACCTTGAAAATTAGCATCCCTCTATCACTTCCACCCCATCACTCCATCTCTATCATACCATACATCCATTCTGTCAAATATCTGTGGTTTACTCCAACGCAGAGAAACATGATGAATGTAGGCCTACGTGAATATAGATAGACAGATAGATAGATAGATAGACAGACAGACAGACAGACAGACAGACAGACAGATAGATAGATAGATAGATAGATAGAACTATTAATCCCGAAGGAAATTCTTGTGCCACGTTACATAGCGACACAGTACAATAAAACAATATGGAAAACAACAGAATGATAAAAATACACTAACGGATTTACAAATGTACAGTTAAAATATACAAATATGTATAGATAGACAGATACATAGATAGATCATAGAAGAAAAAAAATATATATATATATATATGTGAAATGTGAACTTCCAGGTGTTCCAGGTGCGCCAGACCCACGCGGCCTGCAGGTGGCGGTAATCGTCTCTCACGGCTGATCTCGCGTCATTTTAAAACCCGCCGAAAAACAAAAGGATTCTATTTCCGCAGTGGCTGTGATTGGTCAGACGGGTGTGATTCAAAATAAAGACCGCGACGCCGCAGCTACGGTTCGTTTTTTGTTCGCAATAATGAGTCACCGTTTGACGTACATCTCGCCAATGGAAACAGAAATGTGATTAAAGACGAACGCGTCGACACCTTTTATTGTTCGCGTCGTGTGTTTCGTTGTCGTTTTGACAGCCGATATTTATTTTCCGTGTGGTTAGTCGTGTCGTGTTAGGGGGGGCTGAGCGTTGGGGTCGGTCCACAGTAACAGTACTCCTGGCTCCTTGTACCCGTCGACCAGTGCGCTGAGTCCGGGGTTCAAAGATGTGCAGTGTGGTGGATGACATCAAGAAGGACCTGTCCATGGAGTTCAGCGCCCTGCCGGACCCCCAGGTGAGTGACTCTCCCTCCCCTCCCCTCACCTCCCCTCACCTCATCTCCCCTCTGCTCTGCTCTGCAAACAATACAATCCTGATTGATCAAGTCTGATCAAAACAAAGCCTTTATATTCCTGATTGTCTGATTTAAAAAATACAAAAAACAAAGGAAAAATCTCATTTAGGACTCAGGACTCAGAAAGTAGATAATAATCATTAATAATAATAATAATCATTGTAGTTCTAAGTTATGTATGATTGATGTATACGATTTTGAATTAAACAAATTATTGGCCATTATGGCCCAAGATAATTGTAATGTAATGTTCAGTTCTAAGTGGTGTGTGTTCTAGGTGATGTATGTTGGGTGGTGTTCTAGGTTGGTGCATGTTCTAGGTTGGTGCATGTTCTAGGTTGGTGCATGTTCTAGGTTGGTGCATGTTCTAGGTGGTGCATGTTCTAGGTTGGTGCATGTTCTAGGTTGGTGCATGTTCTAGGTTGGTGCATGTTCTAGGTTGGTGCATGTTCTAGGTTGGTGCATGTTCTAGGTGGTGCATGTTCTTGGTGGTGCATGTTCTAGGTTGGTGCATGTTCTTGGTGGTGCATGTTCTAGGTGGTGCATGTTCTAGGTGGTGCATGTTCTTGGTGGTGCATGTTCTAGGTGGTGCATGTTCTAGGTGTGTGCATGTTGGGTAGTGTTGTAGGTGTCTTTTGTTGGGTGGGGTTCTAGGTGCTCTGTGCTAGGTGGTGTATGTTCTAGGTTGTATGCTATTTGATGTGTTGTAGGTGGTGTATGGTGGGTGTTGGAGTTCATGTTTTTTTTTTATTGTATTGATGTCTTTTGCACATTCCGCTGGGCATTGCCACTTTTTCATTTCAGTGCACGTCCTGTATGTGTATGTGACAATTAAAGATCTTGAATCAGAAGGAACATCTGGAGGTCTACCTGAGGATCAGACCCTTCACCACAGCAGAGAGCAACAGAGGAGAATCCCAGGTATCTACTCTCATACTCCTGAATATAATTACTAATATGTACTACTATGTGGAGTGTAGTACTATATGCACTACCAGCGTTTCCGATCTAGTGGAGGGGTGAAGCTTTGGACCAGCTTTGGCAAAAGCTGGTCAAATTGGTAAATTGTTAAAAGATTTTTGCATATGTCAATCACTAATACCCGACTTATAACTGTGTCATATTTCACAAATGTAACTGACAAATGTTACTTCTGCAACCTGGTTACTGTAATTTTTTGTAAAAGGAAATATTTTTTTAAATTACCAATAATCGTCCAATAATCCATTGAGTTGAGTCCTCTCATACTCATTATACTGAATATGTGCTGTGTGTGTGTGTGTGTGTGTATAGGACTGTATGACGCTGGAGTCTACTGACGCAGTCTTGTTGAAGCCTCCCAGCACCTCGTCCAGAATCAGCGACAAGTCTTTCCCGTCCACTGGCCAGCGCTTCCACTTCTCCAAGGTCAGTACTAGTAACCTACATGCAGCATGTCAGGAGCTCCTACATCCAGCCCAGGCCTGGAGGTCTGTCTGTATGATGAATGGAAGTGATGCTTTTGGTCTGTTTTCATAATCATATGGCCTGTAAAGCACTTTGAGACTAACTGTGATCAAGGGCTATGCAAATTAAAATTGACTTGACTTGATGTGACTTTGGTCCTGCTCCAGGTGTACGGTCCAGAGACCAGCCAAAAGGACCTGTTTGAGGGCACGGTGAAGGATCGGGTCAGGCATGTTCTGGAAGGGGGAAACTCCCTGGTGTTCACGTACGGGGTCACCAACACTGGCAAGACCTTCACCTTCCTGGGTCTGTTCCATCGCTGTTCTGTTCCTTCATCTTCACCACACCCTAAAACCCTCCTTCTGCATTAATGTTCTGATAAAAGTGTTCGTCTGGCTCAGAGGTTTGAGGTAGTAAAGGTATGTTTGAGGTATTAATTGGTGTGTTTGATGTCGTAAAGGTGTACTAACGGTTTGTTTGAGGTAGTAAAGTTGTAGTAAAAGTGTGTTTGAGGTACAGGTGTATTTAAGGTATGTTTTGAGGTAGTAGCCTAAAGGTGTGTTTGATTTAGTGCAGGTGTGTTTGAGGTATTAAAGGTGTGCTTGATGTACAGGTGTATTAAAGGTGTGTTTTGAGGGAGTACAGGTGTGTTTGATGTACAGGTGTATTAAAGGTGTGTTTTGAGGTAGTACAGGTGTGTTTGATGTACATGTGTGTTTTGAGGTAGTACAAGTGTGCTTGAGGTAGACGTGTATTAAAGGTGTGTTTTGAGGTAGTACAGGTGTGCTTGAGGTTGACGTGTATTAAAGAGGTGTTTTGAGGGAGTACAGGTGTGCTTGAGGGTTCTTTAAAGGGTGTGTCCTCTCCCCCAGGTCCAGAAGGGGATGCCGGCCTCCTGCCCCGCGCCCTCCACCTGGTGTTCCACAGCGTGGGTGAGCGGGTTTCCCCTCACATGGGCGTGAAGCCACAGCACTGCCGGGACTACAGCCTGCTGACCCGGGAGCAGCAGGCCGAGGAGGCGCTGGCCAAGAGGAACCTCCTCCGGCAGCTCAAAGAGGTGAGACGCCCTGCCGGTGGTCTCTCCGGTCTCTGGTACCCGTCTCACTGCTGCCCGTCTCTCTCTCTCTCTCCTGAAGACGGCTCAAAGAGGCGAGGCACCTGTCTGTCCCTCTGTGTCTCGGTCTGTCGGTCTACCTGTCTGCCTGCCTGTGTGTCTGTCTACCTGTCTGTCTGTCTGCCTGACTGCCTGTCTGTCTGTCTGTCTGTCTAGAGTGAAAAGGCCAGTGCCAGCCAGCTGTGTTCCAGTAAAAACTCTTCAGAAGGTAAATATTGCAGTACTACAACTTTATATTATCTTATTTAGTGACGAGACATACATATTACAGTAGTACACCTTTATATTTTTTCTAGTTTGTATCCAGTGCTCTTTGTGTAGTTTATTATATAGTGTATTCAATATTTGCATGTGTGTAGTGTGTATGTATATATGGTACGATGGATGGATAGGTGTGTGTATCTCTGTTCTGGCCTCCAGGCCCCAGTGTTCTGGGCTCCCTGCTCGAAGACTCTGTGAGTCTGGACGTGGACCCGGACACCAGCTTCTCCATCTGGGTGTCCTTCTGCGAGATCTACAACGAGAACATCCATGACCTGCTGGAGGCCGGACCCCCCGGGCCCCCCCGCCGTGCTGCCCTGCGCCTCTCACAGGACATCAAGGGAAACTCCTTCGTCAAGGGTAGGGTGTACCTTCTGGTTGTGTGTGTGTGTGTGTGTGTGTGTGTGTGTGTGTGTGTGTGTGTGTGTGTGTGTGTGTGTGTGTGTGTGTGTGTGTGTGTGTGTGTGTGTGTGTGTGTGTGTGTGTGTGTGTGTGTGTGTGTGTGTGTGTGTGTGTGTGTGTGTGTGTGTGTGTGTTGTGCCTCCGCTGGGTGCAGGTGAACAGTGTTATATTATGTGTGTGTGTGTGTAGACCTCCGCTGGGTGCAGGTGAACAGTGCTGAGGAGGCGTTGAAGGTGATAAAGTTGGGCCGGAGGAACCAGAGCTTCTCCTACACCAAGCTGAACCAGTCGTCCAGTCGCAGGTAGACCCCCTCACACTGCATGGCCCCCCATCTTGGTTCTAAACGCTAGCTGAATGCACACCCTAGAAGCCAAGCATGTTCTGACCTTGTGTGTGCGTGTGTGTGTGTGTGTGTGTGTGTGTGTGTGTGTGTGTGTGTGTGTGTGTGTGTTCAGTCACAGCATCTTCTCCATCCGCATCCTGAGGGTGGACCAGGCTACGGTCCACGGCATCAGCGAGTCAGTACTACACATTAAGAGTCCCCGTACTCCTAGTTAATATGTGGTTGTGTATGTGTGAAATACTGATGGTACTACACATTAAGAGTCCCCTTACTACTAGTTAATATGTGGTTGTGTGTGAAATACTAATGGTACTACACATTAAGAGTGCCTTATTGCAGGGAAAGTAATAGATTTCCTGGCAAGTTTTCTTTATCCATGCACTGTTCTCACCTCTTTCCCCTCCCCTAACCGTTTGTCGTGCCGGTCCCCAGGCTGTCTCTGTGTGACCTGGCGGGCTCTGAGCGCTGCGCTAAGACTCAGAACCGCGGGGAGCGTCTGAAGGAGGCGGGAAACATCAACACCTCCCTGCTGACGCTGGGGAAGTGTATCAACGCTCTGCGACACAACCAGCAGTCCAAGTAAGACCATCCCACCGCCAGCTAGCCCCCCAGACAGGCTAGCTTGCCACCGGCTAACAGTCTAGCTTGCCACCGGCTAACAGGCTAGCTTGCCACCGGCTAACAGGCTAGCTTGCCACCGGCTAACAGGCTAGCTTGCCACCGGCTAACAGGCTAGCTTGCCACCGGCTAACAGGCTAGCTTGCCACCGGCTAACAGGTGAACTCGCCACCAGCTAACAGGCCAGCTTGCCACCGGCTAACAGGCCAGCTTGCCACCGGCTAACAGGCCAGCTTGCCACCGGCTAACAGGCCAGCTTGCCACCGGCTAACAGGCCAGCTTGCCACCGGCTAACAGGCCAGCTTGCCACCGGCTAACAGGCTAGCTCGCCACCGGCTAACAGGCTAGCTCGCCACCGGCTAACAGGCTAGCTCGCCACCGGCTAACAGGCTAGCTCGCCACCAGCTAACAGGCTAGCTTCCCACCAGCTAACAGGCTAGCTCGCCATCAGCTAACAGGCTAGCTCAACCATTCAGGTTTTGCTGTGGTGGCCATGCTAAGCCTGACTGGTTTAACCCTGAATGAATGGTTTGACCCTGACTGAATGGTTTGACCCTGACTGAATGGTTTGACCCTGACTGAATGGTCTGACCGCTACTGAACGGCCTGACCCCTAATGAATGGTTTGGCCCTGCTCCCCAGGCAGCTGCAGCAGGTTCCCTTCAGAGAGAGCAAGCTGACCCACTACCTACAGAGCTTTTTCCTGGGCCGGGGCAGAGCCTGCATGATCGTCAACGTCAACCAGTGTGCCTCCATGTACGACGAGACGCTGAACGTGCTCAAGTTCTCTGCTGTAGCGCAAAAGGTGCTCCTTTCTCCCGCTCCTCCCCACTATAAACCTCTTGATGTTCCTCCGTAGCTGGTTTATGTTAACCATAATCGAGCCGGTATGTGGTATTGGCATCTTTACTGTTCCTGGAATAACATGTTTAGGATCAGCACCAATTGACATTGCTCATAACCATGGAAACCATGATTAGTACTACTCAATGTGAGGGTACAAATATGCAAATGCCAAAGTACTGCCCTGTGGTATGCTGATGTGAAACTGATCACCGTGAATGTGGTTCTTTGTTGGCAGGTTGTGGTTCTGACTTCCAAGACCCTTCTCACCGTGCCCCAGAGGTCTGCGCGGGAGGTCTCCATCCTCATCAACAACGCTGACCGGAAGGCCCTGGGCCACCGGAGGAGCTCTCTGATGGGCTGGGAGAACAGCCTGGAGGACGTGCAGGTAGGGCTCCACACAGCTGGCCCTGGAGGTCCATGACCCTGTAGGTCCATTTGCTGACCCTGTAGGTCCACGTGCTGACCCTGCAGAGTCCATGACCCTGTAGGTCCATGTGCTGACTGTGCTTGTTTCTAGGAGGATGATGATGAGGATGAGGATGAGGACAATGAAAGCGTCATGGAGGACACGATGCAGGAGGACAGCATTGAGGAAGATGATGTGGACCAGGACAAAGTGGTTGTGTTCAGAAAGACCTACCAGGTTAGTCTGCTCTGGGGCTAGGAGTGCCCCAGTTCTGTGTTTCAGTGCCGGCTCCTATAACTTACTATGGCCATACTTGATCTGAGGTGACTCATGAGAGACACTGCAACACCGACATCACGTGAGGGTCACCTGTGTGCGCTGTGCTCCTCAGAAACAGCTCGCTCTGCTGAAGGAGCTGCAGAAGCAGAGTGCTCAGCTGGAGGAGTGCGTCAGGGTGGAGGTCAGCGCAGAGTTCTCCAAGCTCTTCTCCAAGATGGAGGCAGACTACGAGTAAGAACTGGTTATATTAGAATAGTTACTGTACTCCTGGTCTCTCCTGGTCAAGAGACCTGTCTAACCTCTGTCCTGGTCTTGAGACTTGTCTAATCTCTTTCCTAGTGACCTGTTTAACCTCTTTGCCT
This sequence comes from Coryphaenoides rupestris, assembly GCA_002895965.2. Classification (NCBI taxonomy): domain Eukaryota; kingdom Metazoa; phylum Chordata; class Actinopteri; order Gadiformes; family Macrouridae; genus Coryphaenoides; species Coryphaenoides rupestris. Next base: position 136,881 of record PIJE02000071.1, on the reverse strand, counting down.
GGTCTAGAGACCTGTCTAACTTCTCTCCTGGTATAGAGACCTGTCTAACCTCTCCCCTGGTCTAGACACCTGTATGACTTTTTCTACTGGTCCAGAGCCCCTTCTAATCTCTCTCCTGGTCTTCAGAGAACGTCTGGAGAGGGAGAAGATGATCTTGGAGGAGCGAGCAGAGACCAGGCTGGAGATATTTAAGAACCTGGTGAAGCGCCTGACCAGTCCTGGATCCAGCCAAGAGAAGAAGGTCTCTTCTTCCTTACACCAACACACCAAAGACCAACCTCCCCAGCCCTGTGGAGTGTAGAGTGACGCGGCTGCCTGATCTGTTCTTCAGGACACGCCGGTGGCGATGGACATGCTCATGATAGACTCCATGTCGGGGGACCTGGCGGGGATCAAACAGGCGGCGCAGGCCACCCTCAGCTGCCTGGGGGACCAGAGGCCGGACCAGCTGGAGGTGAAGCTGCAGTCCCTGGATCAGCAGCTCAAGGAGTCCCGGGAGCTGCTGGCAGCCAAGACCGCCGGTAAGAAGGGACGCCGCCTCGTCTCCTCCAGCATGGAAATACTCCTCCTCCGTCACGAGGATACACCTATAAGAGGTGCAAGCGTTTGTTGTTGTTTATCTCTGAACCCTTGTTGTCGTTTATCTCTGAACCGTGTTTGTAACAGAGCTGGACCACTCCAATACAGAGCTGGACCAGACCAGACAGGTACGACACACCAACCACACTTGACGTTCCTTGAGACGGGTCCTCATGTTCTAGGGGTCTGTGCCAATCCTCACCAGGGTCAACACTAACCCTGTTCAGGACATATCAATGCATTCAAGTAGCAGTCTGAGTGTAGCAGCTTGTAACAGAATATAAATGAACCCTGTTTTCCAGACCTTGGAGTCTCGGGATCTGAGGATGTCCCAGCTGATGGAGATGTGTCAGGAGAAAGATGACATCATCTCCAGACTCCAGAAGACCATGGATGAGCAGATGCAACAGGTCAGTGACAATGTAACACTACCAGGCTGGTTTAACTTTAAACCACCAGGCTAGTTTAACTTTAAACCACCACGCTAGTTTAACTGCATGTCCTTGCTCCTCTTGCTATGTGACAGATGGCCTCTCTGAACTCTGTCCGGGAGGAGGTTCTGAGGCTGCGTCTCTCCAGACCCCCTGGGGAGGAGGAGAAGAAGGAGGTGGTGGTCCCGGGCTGCGGACCCCACAAGGAGCAGGTCTCCGGGTCCCGCAAGCGTCGGGGAGAGAGCCAGGTGCCGCCGGATGGCCAGCCCCCGTCTAAGAAAGGTACGGCCCCGTCAGAGACGTCTGGGAGGGCAGCGGGCTGGGAGAACACCCGGTCCTACCTCCTCCGCCGCCGTGGCCGCCGCCTTTCCGCCCGCAGGAAGTGACTTCACTTCTTTTACCATTTTTAAGATACAATGTTTTGTTAATAAAATATCATACATTTTTAATTATTTGTTATAGCTTAATAATAAGTTATTATCTGTTGAATTGGTTATGTCTCCAGGGCCTGCTAGCTGGCCCCAGGTGATGTCATCTAATATCGACTGGAGTTATTTATTTTGTGAGCATTAACGTTAGCTAGTTAGCCTTGCTGCAACTGTTGGGGACAGGGAATGCCGGCTGGTAACGGAGACATTGATACAATCGCAGATTTCCTTCAGATTCCTTCAAGGTCCATTTATCGGGCCTGAGAAGGCCCAGGCCAAGACTCCACAGCCCTCATTTATAAATTAATTTGTTCTGGGTATGAACAAGTGTGTAAATCGGGAGAAATTTCACGCACAGATCTGAGCATCCGTACACACAGAAAGCAGTGGAGTGAGTAAGGAAATTACCCATTATAAACATTAACATCACCAGTTAATGCTTTTGACCAACAAATACAATGTTTCCCCCCGGGAAGTAGTGTGATTTTTATTTTATTCTTTGGGACATAATAACATAATTGTATCAAGTAAGAAGGAATAATTATCCATTGATTATTTAATTCAAATATGATGTGCATTAATAATTGAAGTCATAAAATAGTATAAAATAGACTATATTTCTATGCAGCTGGAGGAGGTGAGACAATGGCAGATTTAGCCCTGTTGGAGGATTTGGCTGGGGCTGCATTCAGAAGGGAGCGCGTCTTCAGAGAACCCCACCGGCATTCTTTCAAATCGCACTTTGGCGATACCCATCAATGTCCAACCCTCTCCACTCTGAAGTTTCTGGCCACTGGGACATTTTGGTGGGAGTTGGAGGATCTCGCTGGTGTTTCCCCACCCACATTTAGCAGGGTGATACTACTACCTGCAGTACTTGAGGCCATTATCAATTCACGCACACAACAATACAGCCAGTTTCCATACCCCGCAGCACAACAGGCAGACATAGAAAGGGACTTTCACAACATTGCGACATTTCCAAACATCATAGTAGTGATAGACTGCAGTGCACACACGTAGCGCTTACATCACCACGACCCAATGAATACAATTACTGTACATAAACTGAAAGGAGCTCCACTGCATTAATGTGCAAAGCATTTGCAACACACATATGGAACTAAACTAACTTTAAAATGAAGTCACACGATAGCCTGGCGGGACACACGACTCCTTCATCCTGCAAAACACTTCTGTGGGTGTTCGCCTCCAGGGAGCGGCTGTCGATGACGGATAGCTTATGGGTAAGTTATTCACGGCATGTGCCGGCATATTTTGTGGCGCTTTAGACGAATACATTTTTAATTGTATTGGGCCCTAATTGTAGACCTGTTCCTGCCAACAGACGACCGTGGTTAATGACTCCTCTAACCAACCCAGCCAATGCAGCGGAGAGGCGGTACGACTTTGCTCACGTGTGCTCGCAGAGGAGACTGGAAACCAACCAACGACCATGGATGAAAAGCATATTTTGTTTTTCTTCGAGCCTTGTACTTAATTTTCTAATAAATACATTTACCTTAATTTGGTGTGGATCAATGGCCAGGCACTACTGGCGAAGAGTCATGTACAGTAAAATGACGGTGATAATTTGTTTTTTGTTAAACCATTGGTAGGCCTATTGGCCCAATGGACTTTGTAAAGAAACTGCCTCAAATACCTGAGTCTGGAATAAATAAAAAACTGCCCAACAACGTGGTCGTAGGAACCCTGGCTTAGGGTTGTGATTACTTGATTTTGGTTCAAACTATAAATGGATTGCATTTATATACTGCTTTTATCCAAAGCGCTTTATAGTTGCTTGACATTCACCCATTAATACACCAATGGTGGTGCCAAACATGCAAGGTAACAACCAACACGTCAGGAGTAGTTAGGGTTAGGTGGTGTCTTGCTCAGGGACACCTCGACACTTAGCTGGGCGGAGCCCGGGATTGAACCAGCAACCTTCCGCTCTTACCGATTTTCTCCTCACTACGATGCATTAAATTCTCCCTTCCATCCCAACTACCTTCGCCCCACCTGCAGTAACCCTGCGTCTCCCACCTTGGGTAACACTGCCCAAGTGGATGACCTCTAACCTTTGACCTTTCACCCTAGGAGAGAGCTGTGGAGGTGACCCTGATCAGCAGGAAAGCTCACCTGTGGAGGCGAGAAAGGAGGTGAAGCTGGTGGCAGAGGAGGTGCTAGCTGAGCTCCACGCGGAGAGGAGGGCCAGAGAGGATGTGCTCGTTGCTCTGGAGGAGCAGACCATTGGAAAAGAGGAGGCGCTGGCCTCCCTCAAGGAGGCGCAAAGAGGCAAGGAGGAGGTGCTGGCCTCCCTCAAGGAGGTGCAAAGAGGCAAGGAGGAGGCGCTGGCCTCCCTCAAGGAGGCGCAAAGAGGCAAGGAGGAGGCGCTGGCCTCCCTCAAGGAGGTGCAAAGAGGCAAGGAGGAGGCGCTGGCCTCCCTCAAGGAGGAGCGGAGAGGCAAGGCTGAGGCGCTGGCCTCCCTCGAGGAGGAGAGGAGAGGCAAGGAGGAGGCGCTGGCCTCCCTCGAGGAGAGGAGAGGCAAGGAGGAGGCGCTGGCCTCCCTCGAGGAAGAGAGGAGGGGCGAGGAGAAGGTGCTGGCCTCCCTCGAGGAAGAGAGGAGGGGCAATGAGAAGGCGCTGACCTCCCTCGAGGAAGAGAGGAGGGGCAAGGAGGAGGCGCTGGCCTCCCTCGAGGACGAGAGGAGAGGCAAGGAGGAGGCGCTGGCCTCCCTCGAGGAGGAGAGGAGAGGCAAGGAGGAGGCGCTGGCCTCCCTCGAGGAAGAGAAGGAGGAGGCAAGGGAGGAGGCGCGGCCTCTGATCGAGGGAGGAGAGGGAAAGGCAAGGAGAGGCTTTCTGGCCTCCCATCGCAGAAGAGGAGGAGAGGCAAGGAGGAGGCGCTGGGCCTCCCTCGAGGAGGAGAAGAGAGGCAAGGAGGAGGCGCTGGCCTCTGTCGAGGAGGAGAGGAGAGGCAAGGAGGAGGCGCTGGCCTCCCTCGAGGAAGAGAGGAGGGGCAAGGAGAAGGCGCTGGCCTCCCTCGAGGAAGAGAGGAGGGGCAAGGAGGAGGCGCTGGCCTCCCTCGAGGAGGAGAGGAGAGGCAAGGAGGAGGCGCTGGCCTCTGTCGAGGAGGAGAGGAAAGGCAAGGAGGAGGCTCTGGCCTCCCTCGAGGAAGAGAGGAGAGGCAAGGAGGAGGCGCTGGCCTCCCTCGAGGAAGAGAGGAGGGGCAAGGAGAAGGCGCTGGCCTCCCTCGAGGAGGAGAGGAGAGGCAAGGAGGAGGCGCTGGCCTCCCTCGAGGAGGAGAGGAGAGGCAAGGAGGAGGCCCAGAGGACCAAGGAGGAGGTATGCTCTGAGTGTGTGTTGTGGAGGCGTGAAGGACCTCCAACTGTATTGTGCTCCATAGTTTCTATGAGCTGTTGGTCTGGATGCTGATTGTGGTTCTTTCTGTGCAGAGTGCTGAGCAGACCTCAGAGCAGCTGCAGGAGGCCCGGGCCCAGGAGGAGAGACACCAGGAGCAGATCCAGGAGAGAGACCTCCACATCCACAAGCTGGAACAGGAAGTCCTGGCCCTGAAGCAGGAAGCGGAGACGGCTAAAGCTGCCGCAGGAGCAGAGAGTGGGTGTGATCAACTGAGAGAAGAGATGTCGGAGCTCAAGAGAAACCTGTTGAGAGAGGAGGAGGAGAATAAAAAGAGGAAGAGGCAGATGGAGGATCTGGAGCAGGAGGCGTCGCTGGCCAAGGAGCAGCTGGTGGAGAGCCAGCGGGAGCAGCAGGGGAGGCGCAGGGAGCTGCTGGCTGTAGCTGAGCAGGCCATCGCGGAGAAGGATGCTGAACTGGAGCGCAGAGGCCTGGAGCTGCACAGGTAGAGCACTCCTAGTAGAGCACTCCTAGTAGAGCGCTGAAGGTAGAGTACTCCTAGTAGTACTCTAGTGATGATATCGTATCCTGCCCTGTGTTCGCTCCCTGTGCGACTCCACCAGTACTAGTAGTAGCAGTGTACTAGTACTACAGGCTGAAGTATGGGTGTTCTGTGTGCCGGTGCCAGGCTGAAGGAGCAGAGCACGCTGGACTCTGACCGGGCGAAGGGCCTGGCTGTGGATCTCCACAGGAGAGACGAGGAGACAGCCGACCTCCGGGAGAAGCTGGCCGACTCCAAGCGACAGATCCAGCAGGTCCACAAGGAGGTGCGACTCCCCCCTCAGGATCTCAGGTCTCACCACTCTGTGGTGCTCCTCTTGGCCTGTTGGTTGACGCTGACGTCCCATCTGTGTGTCTCGCAGGTGTCATCCATGCGTGAGGGCGAGAAGGCGTTGACACAGAAGCTGGCTGATGCAGAGAAATCTCGTAAGCAGCTGCAGTCTGAGCTGTCGGGCCGTGACCGCACCATCCAGCAACTCACAAAGGTAGTCGGTGCTTACATAGCTGATGTATTCTATACTTGTTTTATATAGTGTAGGGCCTCAGCCATTCAAAATGGTGGTTGGGACTTCATGCTCCTTTGTCCTGGGGACAAAGCGCTGTCACTGAACTCAGTTTCCTAGGATCCTTCACATTTTTCGCACTTGAATGTGAAGCCCCGCCCATAGACCTTTTGATTTCGATTTTTTATCAATGGCCGCCCACTTTTATTGCCAGCAAATCGGTATTGCTTTTGTGTTGGTGTTCCAATGTGATTGGACAATTCTCAACGCGACAGAATATGCAAAGGATTATGGGCAAACTATTAATGGTAACTTTGATTGTAATTCTTATTCTTTGCTAATTGTTAATTATAAGCTGATAACCAACCATAGGACCTACAAAAGCATATGTCCATTGTATATATTTTACACACACTAACCAACCTGTGTTGTCAGTCCCAACAGAACACCCAGCTCTACCAAAAAGCCTGCCAAGGTACCCTACTTGCACATCATGCTAGCACACGTTATTAACACGGCATGCGACTAAATCACGCTTGCACACGACACTGACCTGCCATGCTAACACTCCCTACTAGCATACCATGCTAACATTCAATGCTAACACAGTACACAGTAACACCAGCACACCTACCATGCTAACCCTCCCTGCCAACGCACCATTCTGACATGCTATGCTAACACACCTCGCTAACACTCACTGCTTATACATGACAGTGTGTGTGTGTGTGTGTGTGTGTGTAGACCTGGAGGCCCAGCAGCAGGTGATGGAGGACATGCGTCTGGCTCTGTCAGAGCAGGAGGAGACGCAGCAGCAGCAGGAGCAGCTGATCCAGAGCCTCACACACGGTCAGTCACCACATAGGTCATACATACACACAATTGCCATGTGACTACCGTCTAGTGACATCACAAGTGGGAATGTCCACCTAGATGTATGATTACTAGATCAGTCTACCAGCGGACTACCCAGTGAACTGTACCGACAGGTAAATTGATCTAGTCATCATACAGATAGGTGGACATTACCACTCGTGATGTCACTCGACGCTAGTCACATGGAAATTGTGGAAACGGCGTGCAATGGCTAATCATGCTCACACCTGGTGGCATAATATCTCCCTGTTAAGACACTTTCCTGATGGACCCAGTATGTTTTCTATTGGTCCAAACGTTTTGTTATTGGTCACAAACTGTGCTGTCTGTCCTTCCTGCTTCGTTCAGAGCTGGATGAGCTTAAAGACTCAGAGAACCGGGACAACACAGACAAGCCCACTCAGAGATCCAGACAATCAGAGGAACTCCACCAGGCCAAACAGGAAGTGGTCCAGGCTCAGGAGAGTTTGAAGGTAAGCAGGTTCCATACTTAACCCCCCCCCCCCCCCCCCACACACACACACACACACACACACAGTCTATACTGGTCTAAACCAGATGATGTCTAAACCAGATCCTAGTCTACTAGTCTAAACCAGATGATGTCTAGACCTGATTATATCTACACCAGATGATATCTAAACCAGATGATATATGATGTATAAACCCGATCCCATTCTACAAGTCTAAACCAGCTTATATCTAAACTTGATCCTATTCTACTAGTCTCAACCAGATCTAAACCTGATCCTGTGTGTGCGTGTGCATGCGTGTGTGTGTGTGTGTGCGTGTGTGTAGCTGTGTACTGACAAGCAGCAGGCAGACCGGAGGAAGTGGCTGGAGGAGAAGAGGCTTCTGATTGGCCAGGCTAAGGAGGCGGAGGAGAAGAGGAACCAGGAGATGAGGAAGTTCGCTGAGGACAGGGAGCGATATGCCAAGGAACACATCCAACTGGTACCCACAACCCCCTGCTCTCTGCTCACTGGACACTAGGTCTCTCTCTCAAGGGTAACACTAGGTCTCTCTCTCTCTAGGGTAACACTAGGTCTCTCTAGTGGACACTAGGTCTCTCTCTAACCTAGAGAGAGACCTACTCTCTAGGTTAACACTTGGTCTAGATCTCTCTAGTGTAATACTAGGTCTCTCTCTAGTGTATACTAGGTCTCTCTCTCTCTAGTGTAACACTAGATCTCTAGTGTAACACTAGGTCTCTCTCTAGGGTAACACTAGGTCTCTCTAGTGTAACTCTAGGTGTCTCTAGTGTAACACTAAGTCTCTCTCTAGTGTAACACTAGGTCTCTCTCTCTCTCTAGTGTAACTCCAGGTGTCTAGTGTAGCACTAGGTCTCTAGTGTAACTCTAGGTCTCTCTAGTGTTAACTAGGTCTCTCCAGTGTAACACTAGGTCTCTCTCTAGTGTAACTCTCGGTGTCTCTAGTGTAGCACTAGGTCTCTAGTGTAACTCTAGGTCTCTCTAGTTAACGAGGTCTCTCTAGTGTAACACTAGGTCTCTCTCTCTAGTGTAGCACTAGGTCTCTAGTGTAACTCTAGGTGTCTAGTGTAGCACTAGGTCTCTGGTTGGTACTTAGGTCTCTAGTGTAACACTAGGTCTCTCTCTAGTGTAACTCTAGGTGTCTCTAGTGTAGCACTAGGTCTCTAGTGTAACTCCAGGTCTCTCTAGTGTTAACTAGGTCTCTCCAGTGTAACACTAGGTCTCTCTCTAGTGTAACTCTCGGTGTCTCTAGTGTAGCACTAGGTCTCTAGTGTAACTCTAGGTCTCTCTAGTTAACGAGGTCTCTCTAGTGTAACACTAGGTCTCTCTCTAGTGTAACTCTAGGTGTCTCTAGTGTAGCACTAGGTCTCTAGTGTAACTCCAGGTCTCTCTAGTGTTAACGAGGTCTCTCTAGTGTAACACTAGGTCTCTCTCTGCAGGAGAGTGTGAGTGCTGAGCTGGAGGCCAAGGAGCAGGCCATGGAGGAGTGGAGGAGGGAGCGTGACTCCCTGGTCGCTGCTCTGGAGGTGCAGCTGCAGAAGCTGCTCTCCAGCAACGCCGAGCAGGAGAAGCTGATCCAGCAGCTCCGCTCTGACACTCGCCCGCCACCAGAGGTCAGCGTTCAGCAACCCCACTCTGACGCCCGCCCGCCACCAGAGGTCAGGGTTCAGCAGCCCCGCTCTGACACCCTCCCGCCACCAGAGATCCAGACTGAGGGAGAGGAGAGCCCTGCGGCTGAGTGTAGGAAACCCCTTGCATCGCCCATGAGGAGCTCCGCAGAGAGGAGCAGTTTGGTGAGCAGGGTCAGAGGTCAGCGGTAGGATGGAGGATGGAGACCAGTAACATGGGTTAACCTGCTGTGTGTGTGTGTGTGTGTGTGTGTGTGTGTGTGTGTGTGTGTGTGTGTGTGTTCCCCAGGATTCTGCAGGGTTCCCCACAGTACTGGAGTCCTCCCAGATCTCCACGGAGAACGGGCGGAGGAGTCGCTTCCCCCAGCCGGAGATGGAGATCTCCTTCAGCCCTCTGCAGCCCAACCGCCTGGCCCTCCGGAGGCAGGGGGAGCAGGACTCTGTCACCGTCAAGATCACCCGCTCCGCCCGCAAGAGGAGGACCACTGAGATGGAGAGGGTAGGACACACAGTAGAGCTCAGAGATACAGAGGGTAGGACACACAGTAGAGCTCAGAGATACAGAGGGTATGATATATAGTAGAGCTCAGAGATACAGAGGGTAGGACACACAGTAGAGCTCAGAGATACAGAGGGTAGGACACACAGTAGAGCTCAGAGATACAGAGGGTATGATATATAGTAGAGCTCAGAGATACAGAGGGTAGGACACACAGTAGAGCTCAGAGATACAGAGGGTATGACATATAGTAGAGCTCAGAGATACAGAGGGTAGGACACACAGTAGAGCTCAGAGATACAAAGGGTAGGACCCACAGTAGAGCTCAGAGATACAGAGGACAGGACACATAGTAGAGCTCAGATGGAGGGCAGGGCACATAGTAGAGCAACGAGATACAGATGGTAGGACACATAGTAGAGCTCAGAGATACAGAGGGTAGGACACATAGTAGAACTCAGAGCAGGAGGTGGTTTGGTCCTTAGTTTAGTGTGAGGTGGGTAACAGAAGGATAGAAGATTCTGCTAACGTTTCTCGTCTTGTTTGTTTGTTGGGGGAAGACTTTGATTTTTAGGAGGAGTAAGAGGAAGACTCCTCAGCAGGTATGCTAGTCAGATAGTCACCATCATCATCATCCTCCTGATCATCTTCATCATTTACCATCAGTTTAGTTGTGTTTAGTGAAGGTGGGGGATGGGGTTGGTATGTAACCTGCCTGGTGTGAGTACTATACTACTATACTGTACTTTACGAACCTCAACACGCATACATGAGTTGGACACTAACCACAACACATGCACAGGTTATTCACAATAAACATTGTTAACCATAGAACCCAACCCATGTCCCACCACACCATACCTCACCACACCATGTCCCACCATACCTGATCACACCACACCATGTCCCACCATACCTGAATCACCACACACATGTCCACCAACTGTCACACCACACTGATCACACACACCATGTCCCACCAACCATGTCCCACACACCATGTCCCACCACACCATGTCCCACCACACCATGTCCCACCATACCTGATCACACCACACCATGTCCCACCACACCTGATCACACCACACCATGTCCCACCACACCATGTCCCACCACACCATGTCCCACCACACCATGTCCCACCATACCTGATCACACCACACCATGTCCCACCACACCATGTCCCACCACACCATGTCCCACCACACCATGTCCCACCATACCTGACCACACCACACCATATCATTTGTGTGTGTGTTTCCAGGATGACATTGAAAACCGAAGAGGTACCAAGAACAAACTGACCCCCCACCAGGAGGAGGTAAAAGACACACACACACACACACACACACACACACACACACACACACACACACACACACACACACACTCCATTGGAGACGAGTGCTGACTTCCGGTCCCCCAGGGCCCCTCCCCTGGCAAGAGCAGCCTCCGCAGCAGGAAAGACGGAGCGCTGCAGAAGATAGGGGACTTCCTGCAGAGCTCCCCCACGCTGTTCACCGCTGGAGGTACACACACACACACACACACACACGCGCACTGTTCACCTCTGGAGGTACACACACACACACACACACACACACGCACACACACACACACACACACCACACACACACACACACACACACACATTGTTCACCTCTAGCGGTACACACACACACACACTCAGACTAACTCTAACTTGTGGCTTGTAGCCAAGAAGGTGATGAGTTTGGCCAGTGGTCCCTCCTCTTCCTCTCTGAGGATGAAGAAAAGCAAGAAGAAACTCTACCAGCCACACATCTCCTCCCCCATGGACCTGCCCTCACACACGGTACACACACACACACAACATTATATATACATAGACTATACACTTATATTTATATATGTATTTATTTTGATGCGTGTGCGTGTGTGTGTGTGTCACAGATCGATCTCGAGGAGGAGAAGGACACGCGACCACCAGATCATCAGAGAAGCCTCCGAACCAGAACGCCCATGGGGGGGGGGAGCGGGGCGAAGGAGTAGCTTGCTCCCTCCCTTCTCCTCTCCCTCCCCTCCTCCCTCCTCCCTCCTCCTCCTCCTCCTCCCTTCCCCTCCCCTCACTTCTCTCTCCTCCTCCTCCCAACTTCCTTCCCCTTCCACTTCTTTACTTCCTCTCTCTCTCTCCTTCCCCAGATCCCTTCTCTTCCTCTCTCCTCTACCTGTTCTTCCTCTTCTCTCTCTCTCTCTCTCTCTCTCTCTCTCTCTCTCTCTCTCTCTCTCTCTGTCTCTCGCTCCTCCAGATCCCTTCTCTTCCTCCTCTCCTCTACTCAACTCCTTCACCTCCTCAAACCCCCCCCAGGTGTGGCAGAGGAGGAGTTCCTGTGGACCACGACATACACACATGCTGCTGATGAAATACTCCTGCTTTGCTCATATTATACTTTTTATATACTGTATATAAATAGAAATGCTATTGGTAGCCTGGTGCTTTGAACATGGCTTAACTTAACTTTTAACTTCTTTTATCAAGTCTTCAATCTCAAATCAGTTGCACTTGCACTCATTGATCGACTAAAACTTGTAGAAGCTGTATCCATTTAGCTGTATCCAAGTGTCTTTAACGGTGTAGATATGAGTCTGTGTTCACCTGGTTATAGAGTTCTTTCGTGGTTATCACACCCTCTCCGTGTCCTGTGATATGTTCAATGATGTACATAATGTGATCATATTTAGCTGTATAGTGTGGACCTCACGTCAAATAAAAGATGAAGAATGCTCCAGAATTCCGGTCTCATTTCATTGTGTCAATTTTTAATAATAAAAGAATAAATCTGTCTGTTAGTATAATAACAGACAGAGGTATTGTAATTGTCTGTTTGTGTGTGTCTGATGATTGCTGTATGGTCCATGATGAATATTCTAATATAAATATATTAGTTCATCAAAATATATTGGTGCAATTAAAAGTGACTCTTGACTTTTGAGTGTTGTCATGTTGTGAGGGACAATGTCAATGTTATGATCACACAGACAGAGACACAGACACAGACAGACAGAGAGAGACACAGACAGAGACACACACACACATGTCGGCACCTTAGGCCACGTCGGCTAGACGGCGCTCACCTGCCGATCCGCTCCGTGCCAGCGGCTGGATACTCACGCCAGAGTTTCCAGACGCCCGGCGGCTCGTCGGTTGCCAGATCCGGCCCGTTACGCCGCATATTCCCGCGATGTTGGGAGCTGAAAGCGGGGGTTGGCGGATGAGAAGACCTGGAGCGCGTCAGGGAACTGCGCACCAACCCTGGGATGGATTCACAAAGCGTACAGCGTTGAGTGTTCTGACATCTTTAATGTGTTTCGGTTTCATTCAGACGTAGGTGGCTGTTGTTGTGGTGGTGGTGGTGGTTGTTGTTGTTGTTATAATAAATGGCGCCTTAATCGTGTTGTTGTTGTTGTTGTGATCGGCGGGCCGCTGGGTGGAGCATCGGGGTGCTGATGCTGCGCCCCCCGCGTCGCTCCAGGAGACACCATCACCACCTCCTAGCGCCTCCTGCTCCTCTAGCTCCTCCTGACTCCTCCACCACCACCACCGGCTCTCTAGCTCCACCTGCTCCTCCTGACTCCTCCACCACCACCTGCTCCTCCTGAACTGAGTCCTCCACCACTAACAGCTGCTCCTCCTGACTCCTCCATCACCACCACCACACCACCTGCTCCTCCTGACTCCTCCATCACCACCACCACCACTACCTGCTCCTCCTGACTCCTCCATCACCACCACCACCACTACCTGCTCCTCCTGACCTCCACCACCACCACCACCACCTGCTCCTCCTGACTCCCCCACCACCACCACCGACTCTCTGTTCCTCCTGACTCCTGACCACCACCACCACCAACCTGCTCCTCCACCACGCACCACCACTTGCTCCTCCTGCTCCTTCTGTTCTGACTCCTCATCATGGAGGAGATCCTCCGGAGGCTCCAGAGCGACGCGTCGGCTCACAAGCACAAAGCGATCCGCGACGCCTGCTGCTCCGCCTGCGGTGAGTGGCTTCCTATTGTCACTGTCAGCATCCATGGCCAGATAACATGTTTGTGTGTGTGTGTGTGTGTGTGTGTGTGTGTGTGTGTGTGTGTGTTTGTTAGAGAAATAGAGAGGAATATTAATGATGTCCACATTTTATTTTCCAGATGTGTTGGGCTCTCAACATGGACCAACAACCAACAGATCTGAGCTCCGGTCAGTCTGGGGGCCAAAGCAACTTTATTTCTACATCATTTCTAACATCATTCATTCAAACATGCAGCCCAAAATGCTTCACCTTCACATAGCTTCATTAAAAATGATGTAAAATCATGTAAAAGCTAACAATTAGAACTTAAAAACTAAGGCTATAAAATGTATACCCCAGATTAAAATACAGATTCTTTTTATTTTTCAACTACAGACAGCTTGCCATTGTTATATGCAGAGGCAGGGACACAGCCACGTGTTAGGGGCCTAAAAACAGAAAGCACTCTTGTCGGCACTTTTATGGGACACTTAAAAGGACATTTAAACGCAAATCAGAGCAGGACCCAAGTGATCTGGCCGGAAAAGAAAATCTATAGGGAGGAGCAAGGTCATTTAAAGCTTTGGAAACGAGTAAAATAACCTCAATAACCGCAGCATTCTGAACTATAGCTGTACTTTTCTCAAAGACTTTCAGTACTAGACAAGGCTAGTACTGAAAGCATCTGTGAGTATTGTGGCAAATGTCGGAGTAAAAAAAAAAGAATATACCTAAGATATCGATATTCCTGAGATGAAAAACAGGATGTTTTAATGATGTTAAAATGAGACTTAAAAATTTAATCAGGTCTTAAAATCATTCTGTTGCTAAGACTGTAAGCATTGAGGGCAATGTTTCTCATGCATGATGATCACAATGGTGCTTTCCTTGGTTGTTTTCTAGTCATGACCACTGACTGTGTCTGTCTGCCTGTCTGTCTGTCTGACTGACTGCCTGTCTGTCTGACTGTCTGTCTAGACGGGTCTGTCTGCTTCCCCTACAGTTGGCCCTGGAGTCCAGAAACACCAAACTGGGACAAACAGCCCTCAGTGGACTACAAGTACACACACACACACACACACACACACACACACTGACTACACCTTGACCATGTTTAAAGGCATATCATACACACTGAACTTCACGGTGATAGATAATGGCCGTCATGATGATGTCACTTCCTGCAGCGGGTGCTGTGTGAGGAGCGGGTGGTGGGGGGCGGGCAGGAGGAGGAGCTTCTGCAGCAGATCCTGGAAGTGGTCCGCAGCACGCCCTCGCTCCACGAAGACCTGCAGGTGGAGGTCATGAAGGTAACCATGACGACACTGTCACCGCACTGTATATCACCATGACAACACTGCAATACATCACCATGCCAACGCTGTAATACATCACCATGACGACATTGTTATACATCACCATGACGACGTTGTTATATATCACCATGACGACACTGTAATACATCACCATGACGACGTTGTTATACATCACCATGACGACGCTGTTATATATCACCATGACGACACTGTAATACATCACTATGACGACGCTGTAATACATCACCATGACGACACTGTAATACATCACTATGACGACACTCTGTTACGGGGGTAGCGGAGAACCCAAACGCAGGACCCAGACTCGGAGTTCAGACACCAATTGTCCTTTAATTGGAATGTGTCGCAGGGAGGTAACAGGATACAAACAATGTGACAGGCAGGTAATGTGACTGGCTCGCGAGCGAAAGACAGGCAGACAGGTAGTCAGGCAGGCAGGCTGGTAGACAGGCAGGCGGGCAGACGGGTAGGCAGACAGGCAGTCAGGCTGGCAGACAGGCGGGTAGCGGAGCGGGCTGGCGGGAGACAGGTCGCGATCCTGGGCAGAGGAAAAACAGGTTATACTCCAAGGTGAAACACAGAGATACCACATGTGACGGCTCTCTAACCATACTGGTTGAAACAACGATCTGGCGATGAGTGGTTGGGAAGCTGGGGTTCTTATATGGTGGTTGATTGCCAAGCGGTGACAGGTGTGGACACGCCGGGGAACCCCGATGACACGGTCGCAACCGTGACACACTAATACATCACCATGACGACGTTGTTATACATCACCATGACGACGTTGTTATATATCACCATGACGACACTGTAATACATCACTATGATGACGCTGTAATACATCACCATGACGACGTTGTTATACATCACCATGACGACGTTGTTATACATCACCATGACAACACTGTAATACATCACCATGACAATGCTGTAATACATGGCCACGTCTATGTGTCATGATTGAATCATATTTAGTGGTAGTGGGAGGCGGAGTCCGATAACCTTTAACCTTTGGCCTATGTATCCAGGTCCTGCTGTGCATCACCTACTCTGCAACCTTTGACCTCAAGGGAGACTCCATCCTGAAGATTGCAGAGGTGAAGTGACATGTTGTTACTAGTATTATTTTATATTATACTGTGATATACATGAGTACAGGTTGGTTTTAGTTTAGCGCCTGTAGCGCTAAAGCTAACCCATGCGGTATTACCAGGCCCATCTGTTCCCTTCGCATGAGCTGTAATGAGCTACAGCCAGCACCATGGCTACCTGCCTTCTGTCTGTTTCCCTAGAAACTAAGCAAGGCTGACCCTGGTCCATCCTCGGATGGCAGACCAGATGGTCCTGGTCGAGGTGTTGTTGGAGGGCCAGTAGGGGGTCCACATAATATAAAGATGTGGCCATTGCCCCAGGACAGAGACGAATCTTTCTGACAACATGTTAAGCTGAGGTCCTGACTTCCGCTGGTCGCTAAATGATCCCAGGGCACTCATCGTAGGGTTAGCAGGGGTGCTAAGCTAACCCCAGGGTCCTGGCCAAGTTCCCAACCTTTCCTCACCTCTCCTCTGTGATGGCCAGTCTGTGGTAAGCGTTCTGGTGCATACTGGCTGCTACACACTGGTAGTGGATGAGGTCTCCCCACACACACACACACACATACACACACACACACTGTGTAAAGGGCTTTTGGCGCTATATAAAATACGAAATATATAGTAATACACGTGTTTTGTGAAGATGTATATGTCATAAAGAATGTGTTGTGCGCAGGTGTGTGTTCTAAATTGTGTTTTGTGCAGATGCGTATGTCATAAAGTGTGTGTTGTATTTTGTGAAGGTGTGTCTTATAAAGTGTGTGTTTTGCACAGGTGTGTGTTATAAAGAGTGTGTGTTTTGTGCAGGTGTGTGTTATAAAGAGTGTGTGTTTTGTGCAGGTGTGTGTGAGGACCTACACATCCAGCGGTCACCAAAGAAGCGTCAACACGGCCGTGCGAGCCACGCTCAGCCAGATACTGGGAGACCTGGCACTACACACACACCCACAGGTAACACACACACACACACACACACACACACACACACACACACACACACACACATGTACCTGGCACTACAGGTACACACCCAGGCACTACACACACACACACACACACACACACACAGGTAACACACGCACACACACACACACACACTTACATGGCACTACAGGTACACACCCAGGCACTACACACACACACAAAGGTAACAGACACACACACACACACCTGGCGCTAGCACAGATACACACCCAGGTACTACACACACACACACACACCTGGTACTACACACACGCACACCTGGCAACAGGTAGACACCCAAGCACTAAACACACACACACACACACACACACACACACACAAACGCACACACACACACACACACCTGATACTACAACACACCCAGGTACCACACACACCACAGTTGCAACAGGTACACACCCAAGCACTACACACACATTCCAGCTCGTTGTGTGTTTTTGTCTCTCAGGAATCAGAAGGTGATGATGTCATCACTCCACCGCAGCAGAGAAAAGGTGAACCATCAGCAAACACACACACACACACACACACACACACATACACTAGTGCTTTAACACACACATACACATGCGCACACGCACACACACACACACACACACACCACACACACACACACACACACACTTCTTGTGCTGCTGTAATATACACACACACACACACACTAGTGCTTTAACACATACACACACATGCACACACACTCGTGCTGCTGTAATACGCACACACACAACACACACACACACACACATACACATACTGTACGTAAACACTAGTGCTGTAAGACACACAGACACACACACGCACATAAGTGCTTTGATACACACTTTATGTAACGTAGTACTGCATGAGTATACTGTGAACATAGTTTCTCCTACAAATCACTTAATGTGTAGTGCAGTGTGTCTGTTTTAGTGTGTGTGTGTGTCTGTGTGTGTGTGTGTGTGTGTGTGTGTTATAATGTGTGTATTGATGTGTGAATGTGTGTTACAGACGTGTCTCCTAGCAACCAGCTCCTCTATGAGGACCTGGTGACCGTTCTCACTGTGTTCTGTGACAAGTTGGAGTCTGTTGACAGGTAATATAATTATTATTAGTAGTAGTATAATATTATAATTGATATTATTAATGGTATTGATTATATACATATTTTTCATAATGTGTGTCTAGTGATGATTATGATTGTTATAATGATTACTATCACATACATTATTGTTATGATTATGAATATCATTATTGTAATTAATAAATGATTATGATTATTTTAATATTGTGTCCAGTGATAATCAGCTGCTTCAGCTTCTGTACCTGGAGTCCATCCTCGCCATGCTGAGCAGCTCCCCACCCACAATGCACCTCTCCAGAGGATTCACTGACCTTATATGGTATGACTGTCCTCTGACCTTATATGGTATGACTGATCTGATACTGGATACTGGCATCGGGTATCGGTGGCTGGAGTCGATGCATAGCTCTGATTCTTATCCTTCTCCAACTTCTGATGTTGCAAAATCAAATCCAAAAGAGAGATAATACAATAGTTCATTGTATATTTTTCTGATATAATGGCATTCAATTCACATATGTATCGATTGATGGTGATGACTCATACATTATTATACATGCGTACCTTTGTTGAGTTGAATAATCCACTTTGTTCCCGTCCAATCAGGAAGCAGCTGTGTCCGTCCCTGGTTGTGATCATGGGAAACCCCGACACAACCATCACTTCCCACCACGGCCACACAGGGGCACCAGACCCAGACTCCCTCAGACTGACTCAGGGTACACATGGGAGACCAACTCACCCTATATGCTCTAGTAAACACACTGCGTTCCATATACAGGAGGAGAGGGAGGAGAGAGGAGAGAGGAGGATGAGAGAAGAGGGGAGAGAAGAGGGGAGAGGAGAGAGGAGGATGAGAGAAGAGGGGAGAGAAGAGGAGGAGAGAAGAATGAGGAATGAGGGGGAGTGTTCACAGGTCTTAGAGTGTGTAGGTCCTGATCCAGAGAGGGAGTGTAGAGGAGAGAGGAGAGGAGGAGAGAGGAGTGAGGAGGAGAGAGAAGAGAGGAGGAGAGATGAGTGTGAACAGGTCTTTGTGTCTGTAGGTCCTGATCTGGAGAGGGGGGGGGGGGGTAGAGGACAGAGGAGGAGAGAGGAGTGGGAAGGAGGAGGAGGAGAGAGGAAGAGAAGAGGAGAGCGGAATGAGGAGGAGAGAGGAGTGTGAACAGGTCTTTGTGTCTGTAGGTTGTGATCTGGAGAGGGAGTGTAGAGGAGATAGGAGAGAGGAAAGGAGGAGTGAGGAGGAGGAGGAGAAGAAGAAGGAGAGAGGGAGAGGCAAGAGGCGAATGGCGGAGGAGAGAGGAAGTGTGTTAACAGGTCTTTGTGTCTGTGTATGTCTAGGTCCTGGCCCCGAGGGGGAGTGTGTCGGGGCCGTGCTGGACCAGGGCCGGGGGTCTGGCTGCTCCTCCGGCGCCCCCACCAGGAGCTCGGCGGTGGTGCGCACCGTGTGCTACATGGCCGCGGAGCTGGTGCGCCTCCTGGGGGGAGTGGAGTCCATGAAGCCGGTGCTGCAGGCGCTCTTCCATCGCCTCCTCCTGTACCCGCCTCCTCAACACCGCTCCCACGCCATCCACATCATGAAGGAGGTGAGGAGGAGGAGGAGGAGGAGGAGGAGGAGGAGTAGGAGGAGGGGAGAGGAGGAGTCGGAGTCACATGTGTGTTGTTATATACTGAGTACTGTATCCATATTATAATGTGTGTGTGTGTGTGCGTGTGCGTGTGTGTGTGTGTGCGTGTGTAGATCCTAGGTTGTCCGCAGCGAGTGTTTGACCTGGCGGGACCCTGTGCAGTGGAGCCAGACAGGAAGCGGTCGTTCACCAAGAGGAAGTCCCACCTCGACCTGCTCCGACTGTCAGTCATTATTTCTCTCTCATTGCTATTGTTAACTGATCATTATGTCTCTCATTATTGTGTTTAGAATGTTCTCTCAGCTAAAAGTTCCTATTATGTGTTCAATGAGGTTAATGTTCATGTAAATAATGTTCTGTGTCTGCAGGGTGATGGATGGAGTGAGTGAGGCGTGTGTTAAGGGAGGTATAGAAGTGTGTTACTCCTCCGTCGCCTGCTCCTGCTCCCTCCTCCACTCCCTGCAGCTCCTCTCCCAGGGCCAGGGGCTCCAACCTGACCAGGTAACGCGTCTAGCCCTGCCCCCAGTCACATCTAGCCACGCCCAACCACATCGTACCACGCCCCAAACCACATATAGCCACGCCCCAACCACATATAGCCACGCCCCTAATCACATATAGCCACACCCCTCTCGACACCCCTTTTACCATAACTAGCCACGCCCCTAACCTCATAGAGTCATGCCCATCTATAGCCAGGCCCCATCTCTAGCCACGCCCCATCTCTAACCAGGCCCCATCTCCAGCCACGCCCCATCTCTAGCCACACTCCTTTTCGCCACGCGCCTCTCTAGTCAGGCCCCTTTACCATCTGCTCTCCTGCAGGCGCGTCTGATCCTCAGGCGATTGGATGATCTGAAGGAAGGGGCGGAGTCTATGCGGGAGCTAATGGAGGCGAATCAGAGGCGTGCCCTGTCTTCTGAGAATGCTCAGTGGGAGCTCACGGAGCGCAGCCCGGACGTCAGCATCAGCATCACCACGGAAACGGGACAGACCACTGTGGAGCTGGAGGGGGCGGAGCTGGACTGTGCCACTCCTGAGGAGCCACGCCTCCCCTCGCCTTCACCCTGTGGCCGATTGGATGAGAGCAGGCAGGAGGCGGAGCCAGCCGTGGCCGGGGCTAGGGAGGTAGTGGGGAGGGGCCGTAGGATGGTGCCGCCTGACGTGGTCCAGCGAAGCCACGCCCTCGTCTACCCTGATATCACCAACTTCCTGTCTGTGGAATCCAGGGGGCGGGGTCATGCGTCCCGCTATAGCGAGAGCAATTTCAGGTTATTATTCTATATTATCATGTATATACTGTATATTATGTATATTAGTATATTATATGTATTAGATAGTATTATACATATTAATGTATAATATGTCTTGATAGCTTATCTTATTATTTGTGTGTCTGTCTGTCTGCCTGTCTGTCTGTCTGTCTGTAGTGTGGAGGAGCAGGAAGTGTCGAGGGTGGAGCTAGAGTCATGTGACCAGTACTCCATGGCTGCAGAGAAGGACTCGGGGCGTTCCGACGTGTCTGACATGGGCTCAGATAGCGTCTCATTGGCCGACGACGAGCAGGACACGCCCCCCGGTGGCCATGCCCACCGTACGCTGCGCTCCGCTGCCCTGTCGCTCAAACTCCTCCGGAACCAGGAAGCAGACCAGCACAGCGCCAGGCTCTTCGTCCAATCGCTGGCCACACTGATGCCCCGCCTCCTGGCCCTGGCCGACTCCTCCCAGGTGGACCTCCTCCTGCAGAGCTTCTCCTCCTCCTTCTGCTCGGGACTACAGGCTGGTGAGAACCTAGAAAACCCTAACATTTACCTCCTAGAACTTCACTAGAACCTCCCCATAGAACCTCACTAGAACCTCTCTATAAACCTCCCTATAGAACCTCACTAATACCTCCCTATAGAACCTCACTAGAACCTCTCTATAGAACCTCCCTGTAGAACCTCACTAATACCTCCCTATAGAACCTCACTATCGAACCTCCCCATAGAACCTCACTAGAACCTCTCTATAAACCTCCCTATAGAACCTCACTAATACCTCCCTATAGAACCTCACTAGAACCTCTCTATAGAACCTCCCTATAGAACCTCCCTAGAACCTCCTTATAGAACCTCCCTATAGAACCTCACTAGAACCTCTCTATAGAACCTCCCTGTAGAACCTCACTAATACCTCCCTATAGAACCTCACTATCGAACCTCCCTATAGAACCTCACTTGAACCTCCCTGTAGAACCTCACTAGAACCTCCCTACAGAACCTCACTAGACCCTCCCTACAGAACCTCACTAGAACCTCACTAGAACCTCCCTGCAGATCCTCACTAGAACCTCCCTGTAGAACTTCACTAGGACCTCCCTGTAGATCCTCACTAGAACCTCCCTGTAGAACTTCACTAGAACCTCCCTACAGAACCTCACTAGACCCTCCCTACAGAACCTCACTAGAACCTCCCTACAGATCCTCACTAGAACCTCTCTATAGAAGCTTTCTGTAGAACCTCCCCAGGATATGAGCCTGTACCTTTCTCTGTAGCACCCTCTATCGCTCTCACCCTCTCTCTCCCCCTCTCTCTCTCCAGGAGGGGTCCATTCTCCAGGCTTCGAGGGGGGGGACAGTTTGAGTTGTCAGTCCCTGATGAATGCAGATGGTCTGTACCTCGTGTCGTATTACACTCTGCTGCTCAACCTGAAGCTCTGCTGCTGTGATCACTACCGCCAGCCCTCCCCCCTCCCCCCCACCCTGAGCCAGGTAACCCCCTAACCCCCTAACCCCCTCACCCTCTAACCATCACCCTCAAACCCTAACCCTCAAACCATAACCCTAACCCTCTAACCATAACCCTAACCCTAATACCCTAACCCTAATACCCTGACCCTCTAACCATCACCCTCAAACTCTAACCCTTTAACATAACCATAACCCTCGAACCATAACCCTTGAACCTTTAAACCTTTATACTCAAACCATAACTCTCTAAACCCTAAACCTCCTAACCCTCTGAAACACTAACCATAACCCTAGCCCTAACCCCCTAACCCTAACCCTCTAAACCCCTAACCATCCAAACCTCACCCTCTAACCCTTCAAAACCTAACCTTCCAACCCTAACCCTGTTACCCTCAAGCCCTAACCCTCCAACCCTCACCCTCTAACCCTAGCCCTAACCCCTTGTTCTGGCTGTGTGTGCAGAAGGAGTTTGTGCGCGACATCCAGGGCAGCGGGGTGGTGGTGGTTCTGTCCCAGGTGTGGATTGAGGAGCTGTACCAGCAGGTTCTGCTGGGGAACCTCCTGGGAGACGCTGGCTACCGGAACCAACACACCCCGACGCTAGTTAGCATGCTAACAGGTACATATACACACCCTGACGCTAGTTAGCATGCTAACAGGTACATATACACACCCTGACGCTAGTTAGCATGCTAACAGGTACATATACACACCATGATGCTAGTTAGCATGCTAACCGGTGTTTCCCGCAGACATCGATGGGCTGGGCAGCAGTGCTATTGGAGCGCAGCTGAGGAATTCCAGCCAGTCAGCATTCAGCTGTGACAAGCCTTCCAGCCAATCAGCACTCGACGCTAACCGGACTAGCAGTGATGCTACTCTGGCAGGTTGGATGTGTGTTTAGTGTATGTGTGTGTGTCTTTGGTATAGTATATATATACATATATGTACTGTATCAGTGTTTATATATCAATGTCTGTGTGTGTGTGTAGGGTGTATGTTCGCACGCTACGTCCTGACGGGGGTGTGGAGGAACCTGATGGAGGTGCTCTCAGCGTCTCTGACGGGTCACGTCGGGGGTCGCGTGGGGGTCGGAGGTCAGAGCCAGCGGGAGCGAGACACCATCTGCCTCAGCCTGGACGGCCTCCGCAAGGCCGCCGCACTCAGCTGTTCCCTCGGTAACCACGCCATCTCACCACAACCACAGCTGTTCCCTTGGTAACCACGCCACCCCATACCATAACCACGGCTGTTTCCTCAGTAACCACACCACCTCACCACAACCACAGCTGTTCCCTTGGTAACCACGCCACCCCATACCATAACCACGGCTGTTCCCTCGGTAACCAAACCACCTCACCACAACCACAGCTGTTCCCTCGGTAACCACGCCATCTCACCACAACCACAGCTGTTCCCTTGGTAACCACGCCACCCCATACCATAACCACGGCTGTTCCCTCGGTAACCAAACCACCTCACCACAACCACAGCTGTTCCCTCGGTAACCACGCCATCTCACCACAACCACAGCTGTTCCCTCGGTAACCACGCCATCTCACCACAACCACAGCTGTTCCCTTGGTAACCACGCCACCCCATACCATAACCACGGCTGTTCCCTTGGTAACCAAACCACCTCACCACAACCACAGCTGTTCCCTCTGTAACCACACCACCACACCACAACCACAGCTGTTCCCTCGGTAACCACACCACCACACCACCACCATAGCTGTTCCCTCTGTAACGAAACCACAACCACAGCTGTTCCCTAGGTAACCACACCACCACACCACAACCACAGCTGTTCCCTCGGTAACCACACCTGCCCATCACAATCACCAAAGCTGTTCCCTTGGTAACCACACCACCACACCACAACAACAGCTGTTCCCTCGATAACCACACTATCCCATACCATAACCACAGCTGTTCCCCCGGTAACCACACCACCACACCACAACCACAGCTGTTCCCTCGGTAACAGCACCTGCCCATCACAATCACCAAAGCTGTTCCCTTGGTAACCACACCATCCCATACCATAAACACAGCTGTTCTCCCGGTAACCACACCACCATACCACAACCACAGCTGTTCCCTCGGTAACCACACCATCCCATACCATAACCACAGCTGTTCCCTTGGTAACCAAGCTACAACCACAGCTGTTCCCTCGGTAACCACACCACCCCATACCATAACCACAGCTGTTCCCTTGGTAACCAAGCCACAACCACAGCTGTTCCCTCGGTAACCACACCACCCCATACCATAACCACAACCGCAGCTGTTCCCTCGGTAACCACACCATACCATAACCACTACCACATCCTAACCACTACCCAGTACTCTCCAGCCCCACGACACTAGAGCACACACAGATATCACTCACTTGAATGTGGATGTGTGTGTCTGTGTGTGTGTGTGTGTGTGTGTGTGTGTGTGTGTGTGTGTGTGTGTGTGTGTGTGTGTGTGTGTGTGTGTGTGTCTACAGGCGTGGCAGCTAACTGTGTGTCAGCTCTAGCCCAGATGGCTGCAGCGTGCTGCGTTCAGGAGGACAGAGAGACAGGAGGAGACACCAACACACACGGTAACACGCACACACACACATGCACATACATATACACACACTTTAATAATAATACAAAGACGATTAATCCTGGTGAGGAAATGCCTTCTCTACAGCAGTGCTCACCACTGTGTGTGTGTGTGTGTGTGTGTGCGTGTGCGTGTGCGTGTGTGTGTGTGTGTGCGTGCGTGTGCGTGTGCGTGTGTGTGTGTGTGTGCACATCTAGTGAGACAGCAGGGTCTCCATGTGTCTCATGTCCTCTGCATGGACGCGGTACTCAGCGTGGGGCTGGAGATGAGCAGCCACAACCCAGACTGCTGGACGCATCTGCTCAGGTACACACACACACACACACACACACACACACACACACATGTACACACTCACACACACACACACATACGCACACACGCTCGGGTATACACACACACACACCAACCCTCTCTCTCTGGCGGTGTCTGTCTCTCTCCCAGGGTGAGCGAGTACATCAGCTCATTAGAACACGTCCACTTCAGCGATGGCTCGTCCCGGCCGTGTCTGACCCCCGTCACGCAGCAGGCCCCGCCCCCCGCCGGCCTGGGCCTGGACCTGGGCTGCGAGCCCCGAGCTGAGGCCTCCGAGCTGGGCCTGAGCCAGCCCGTCATCCAGCCCGTGTCCATCCAGGAGCTGCTGCAGGAGCAGGGCCGGGTGGGTGGGGCCAGAGGGGGCGGGACAAGAGGAGGGGGCGGGGCCCGAGGAGGAGGAGGAGGAGGAGGAGGCGGGGCCCGAGGGAGCGGCGGAGCCCGGGGGAGCGGCGCGGCGCGGCGCTTGGAGCTATCAGACGGTAGCATGCTAACGGGGTCTAGCGCTGCCCGAGCCGTCCTCACCCTCTCCACCCAGGCTGACAGGTGGGTGTGTGTATATGTATACACCACAGCATCGTTAAATACTCGATCCTGATTGGTCAATAACATTCCAAGGGCGTGCATTACATTGCAGGTTGTTTGAGGATGCCTCCTCCACCCTGAAGCTGACCTCTCTGGTCAGTTTCTTCCAGCAGCTCAGGAGAGCCTCTCAGAACCAGATCTTCACCTCCTTTTGCGGCTCCACCGACTACGCCCTGGCTATGCCTGGTACACACACAAACACAGACACACACACATGCACACACACACACGCACACACACGCACACAAACATGTATGTACACATTCTATATCCACACACACATATAAATATACGCACATATGTGTGTATTAAATATATATACTGTATATATAATATATATATAAATGTATATGTAATATGTATATGTGTGTATGCATGTGTGTGTGTGTGTGCGTGTCCAGGTGAGTCCAGGTGTGGGCTGGACAGGTGTGCTTCCCTCCACCTGGTCCGTCTGGGCGAGGCCGCAATGCGTCTGGCCCGGGACCGGACACGCCCCCTCCTCCACCTCATGAGGACCTGGAGCGTGGTGGCGCCCCACCTGGTGGAGGTAGGGAACTACACCCTGCTGTCTCTCTCTGTTGCCTGCTGCAGGTAGAGACCTACACCCTACTGTCTGTTACCGGGTGGCGGTAGAGACCTCTCGTTGACATGTATGCGAATGACAAGATAAGATGAAAGGTGTTTTAAAAAGATAAGTGAACTAATCCCTGATCTCTGACCCCTGACCCCACCCAGGCAGCGTGCCACCGGGAGCGCCACGTTTCCCAGAAGGCCGTGTGTTTCCTCCACGACCTGCTGACGGAGGTGCTAACGAGCTGGGCGGAGCCTCCGCACTTCCATTTTAACGAGGCGCTCTTCAGACCCTTCCAACACATCCTGCAGCTGGAGCTGTGTGACGAGGATGTACAGGACCAGGTATACTATATATATATACATGTATATATATATATATGTGTATATATACTCTATATTCTATATGCTATGTCACATGTCTTGTAGGTGGTGGCGTCGCTGGGCCAGCTGGTAGAGGCGTGCTCTCCTCAGATCCTGTCAGGGTGGAGGCCTCTGTTCAGCGCCCTGCGCACCCTACACACCTACCACGCTGAGCACAGCCTGGGTACACACACACACACACACACAC
>PIJE02000071.1:95000-105000 GCA_002895965.2 Coryphaenoides rupestris | reverse complement strand
CCAGGAGAGGCCACACCCACTCCCAGCCCAGGAGTCAGGTATCACTCTATCACTAATTATCACCCTATCACTCTCTATCACTCTCTTTCACTCTCTTTCACTCGCTATTATTTCTATCTGTCTATCACAAGCTATCACTCTCTATCACTTTCTATCACTCTCTATCACTATCTATCACTCTCTTTCACTATCTATCACTCTCTTTCACTATCACTCTCTTTCACTCGCTAGTATTTCTATCACTGTCTATCACTAGCTATCACAAGCTATCACTCTATGACTCTCTATCACTATCTATCACTCTCTATCACTAGCTATCACTCTATCACTATATCACTCTCTCACTATCTATTACTCTTTCACTATCATTCTATCACTATATCACTATCCATCATTATCTCACTATCTATCACTCTAATACTATCCATCACTCTATCAATATCTATCGCTATTGCTCTATCAATATCTCACTATCTATCACTCTATCACTATCAATCACTATTGCTCTATCACTATCCATGCCATATCCCTCTAGCTCTATGACTCTCTATGACCCTCTAGTGGCCTCTGTGTGTCCTGCAGCTCAGTGAGTCCTCCTCAGTCCGTGCTGTCGGAGCCCCGCCCCCCCGGGGGGGAGGGCCGCCGGGAGTGGTGGGAGAGTCTGGGCGGGGAGCGCAGCCTCAGCCGCCTGCTGCAGGGCTACAAGCTGAGGAAGCAGAGCCAGAACCAGCAGGGCCGCCTCAACCTCTTCATGGCCGCTCCGGACCGCCGGGGCCCCCCGGACCCCCCCGCCGCCCTGCGGCACTCGGTGAGCGCCGGGCCGGAGGTCCTGAGGCCTGAGCGCTCTCGCTCCGGCTCCACGGCCAGCAGCTCCAGCAGCACCCTGAGGGACCAGCATGCCCAGACCCAGGTGGGTGTGTGTGTCTGAAAGTGTGTGGGTGTGTTGTGTGTGTGTCTGAGAGAGTGTGTGTCTGAGAGTGTGCATGTGTGTGTGTGGTGTGTCTGAAGGTGTGTGTGATGTGGTGTGTGTGTGTGTGTGTATCTAGGAGTGTGTGTGGTGAATGTCTGAGAGAGCGTGTGTGTCTGAGTGTGTATGTGTGTATGTTTGAGAATCTATGTGTATGTGTGAGAGAGACAGACATAGTGAGTGAGTGTGAGTGTGTTTGTGTGTGTGTGTGTCTCAGAGTGTGTGTGTGTGTGTGTATGTGTTCATAACCATAGTGTGTTTGCCCCTGGTTAGTATCTCAGTGTCTTAACGCCCCCACCGCATCGACTCCTCTGCAGGCGTGGACCAACATGGTGCTGACCGTCCTCAACCAGGTCCTCATGCTGTGTGACTCCTCCTTCGTGGCTCTGCAGCCCCTCTTCTACCCGTGCTTCAGTCAGCTGACCTGCCACGCCCTGGACCCCCGCCTCCGCGCCGCCCTGCGTGACTGGCTGCTGCGGCTCGGCGCGCTCTATGACATCACCGCGTGATGTCATCGCTCTGTGATGTCATCACCGCGTGACGTCATCACCACATGATGTCGTGACCGTGTGATGTCGGCACCGTGCGATGTCATCACCAAATGATGTCATCGATGTCTGAAGTCATCGCCCCCTGCCATGTGACAATATCTGACACCTGCCTGTCTGTCCACCTGTCTTTCTGTCTACCTGTCTGTCTACCTGTCTGTCTTTGGCTCTCTATGTCTATGCTTTCTGATGCCACTAATAAAATGCTCCTGGATGGTGTCATCCGCAGCCAATCATCTTGGTGGACATGATGTTTATGATCTAATCTATGACATACCTGATTAAATTATTAATATGAACTCTTCCCCAGCTGTCTGTCTGACTGTCTGACTGTCTGTCCTTCTGTGTGATGACGGGTCTCCAGGGCGGACCTCTGCTCCTTGCCCGGGTTGGATGTTTAATCTCCGGCTTACTGGGCCCTCACTGACCTACTAGTGACTGAGGCTGTCCATATGAACACGGCAACATATAGGGCACCCAAACACCATCTACACACACTCTGCCTCCCTCCTCCTCTCTCTCTCCCCCTCTCCCTCTCTCTCTCTCGCTCTGCTCCATCCCTCTCTCTCCCTCTCTCTCTGCTCCATCCCTCTCTCCCCTCTCTCTGCTCCATCTCTCCTCTCTCTCTCTCTCGCTCTCTGTCTCCCCCAATCTCTTTTACTCCATCTCTCTCTCTCTCTCTCTCTCTCTCTCTCTCTCTCTCTCTATCTCTCTCCATCTACAGTCTATATTCTGGTATATTCTATGACTGCAGCCAATACTTAGTGGAGCTGGTGGTTCCATTAAGGATTAGTGCGGTGGGCAAGTGATGTCGTTTATGAAATGAACACTTGTTGAAATGTAATTTCACATGAATCCAGCTGCTGTCGCCAGATGTTGCAGCTCACGTAGTGTGAGGCTGGACAGCTGTTAATCCCCCGGTGTGTGTGTGTGTGTGTGTGTGTGTGTTTGTGTGTGTGTGTGTGTGTGAGGGGGGGGTGGATCTGAATCCTCATCTGTCACCCTGATCTCCTTCTGGTTCTCCGGCTCGGCTCCTCGGCTCCCTCTCACTAGTGAGGGTGTTTGGATGCCGTGTTCTGGTCTCTGGTGTCGAGTATTGCCAGGTAATGGGCGTCCTACTGGACAGCAGCTGGATGAAGTTCGGACCCGCGGAGCGAGACTCTCTGGCGTGGTCGCCCGGCCCCCCCGCCCTGCCCTCTACCGACTGGGCTGCCTGTAAGTACTGCTTTACTACCCTAGGCCTTCACACCACTTCCCTACAGTACTTCTTTACTACCGTAGAGCTACACAACACTTCATAAAACTGCTTTACTACTGTAGGCCTTCACACAGCTTCACTACATTACTGCTTCACTACCGTAGGCCTAAATCATACTTTAGCAACTGTAGGCCTACGTACTCCCTTACTGCCTGTATGCCTATGTGCTAATTTCCTATGTACGTGTTGTAATTTCGTGACGTAGTTACTAGAGGTGAATAACTAGAGGTGACCTGGTAGTAACTCCATTCCTTTAACCCTCCAGGATCAGAACAGTCCCGGGGAGTCTCGCCTCGGGTCGGTGTCCGTTACCTATGTCGTCACGGCAACCGTCTCCCTCATCCTCATCCTGGTGGGCATCCTGGGCCTGCTGGCCTGGCGCCGCCGTCGCTCCGGGGGCGGCAGCGGCGGGAAGCTGGGCCTGCAGGCCAACGTCATTGCCCTGGAGGACCTGGAGGACCTGGACGACCTGCAGGACCCGGAGGTCTTGGAGGTCCTGGAGGCCCTGGACGACCTGAGGAACCCGGAGAGGAGCCAGGAGCTGCTCTCCTCCCTCCGTCGCAGCAGCAACCGGAGGTGGCGCGCCCAATCCAGCGTCAGCTCGGAAGAGCCGGAGCAGGCGGCGGACGGGGTCTTCCTCATGGTCTACCTCCCCTCCCCCTACCAAGAAACCCTCACCAGGCTTTCCAGAGCTGCCAGCACCCGGAGCACCCAGAGCTCCCGCAGGTCCCGGGGCTCCCGCATGTCCCTGGGCACCCCGAGAGACCTAGGGGGATCCCTGGAGACATCCAGAGACCTGGAGACCTCCAGGAGAGACCAGCAGATCTCTGGAGACCTGGAGACCCCCAGAGGAGACCAGGAGACCCCAAGAAGAGACCAGGAGATCTCTGGAGACCTGGCGGTGTCCAGAGGGGAGCATGAGGAGGAACCAGAGCAGCAGCAGGAGCAGGAGGCCACCAGAGAGGAATACATTTAGGACTGAGAAGACATAAATGTAGGAGGGAGAGGAGGAGAGTACTACAGTACTCCTACCACCTACTACAGTAGTAATGATTACACTTGGGCTTGACCAACTGCAGCACTGCGCTCAGGAAGCCAGTGAACTCTGGACGTTAATATGAAGGTACTATGGACTTTGAAATACTTTAAAATACCGTATCATAGTTTATAATACCTTATAAATACTTATAATTCTTTATCATTACTATGATAGTACTATGGACTTTATAATACCTTATAATACTTTATAATATCTTATAATACTTTATAATTATTATGAAAGTACTATGGATTTTATAATTCTTTATAATACTTATATAATATAATATAATACTATAATTACTATAAAGGTACTATGGACTTTATAATACTTAATAATAGTAATACTAATATTGTAATCATTTAATAGGCATTGTGTCTGGATCATGAGTATTTTCCAATCTTCTACGATATATTATTGTATATGACTGAATATCTACTAACCTTGTGATATGTGTAGTCAGTGTCTTGGTTGTGGATAAAGTATTAAAGTAAGTATTAAGCCTGTTCCAACTTCCTGTTCCTCATTTTTTTTATGAGACTATGAGACCAGAGTGGTTAAGGTGAGGACTCTGGGGTCTCTGAGACCAGGGGGGTTAGGGTGAGGACTCGGGGGTCTCTGAGACCAGGGGGGGTTAGGGTGAGGACTCAGGGGTCTCTGAGACCAGGGGGGCTAGGGTGAGGACTCGGGGGTCTCTGAGACCAGGGGGGTTAGGGTGAGCACTCGGGGGGTCTCTGAGACCACAGGGTTAGGGTGAAGGAGTCTCTGAGACCACAGGGTTAGGGTGAGGAGTCTCTGAGACCACAGGGTTAGGGTGAGGAGTCTCTGAGACCAGGGGGGTTAGGGTGACGTCCTGGGAGTCTCTGACACCAGGGGGGTTGGGATTAGGACTCAGATCTGGTGACCTATGATTTCAACTCATTATCATTAGCATTAATTCCCTTTCATATTATCATTATGCTATTATTATATTGAGAAACTATAAGGCCTGTTAATGACCTACTATAATTATACTATTATTATATTATTATAACAAGCATGACGTCAGATTCCCTGGAACATGCGGCACACTGGGGCAAGTAATCACATCACACATAATAATAAAAGGTAAGTACATTTTATTGATCACTTCTTAAAACACAGTAAAGGATAAAGGATAGAGGAGGGGTTGTTATAATCAGGGACGGAACAACATAGTTGAATAAGATGTTTCTCATGTTTATCAAATGAGTTCACTTTGGACTGGTTGTTTGTATTCACTGCAATATCCTTCAGAAAGTTAAGATGATCTAGTGATAGTTAAGAGTTAAGCTAATCTAGTCAAGGTTAAGTGAAGGTGAGTTAGAAGTAGTTAAGGTGATCTATTAAAAGTCAAGGTGAATTTGTAGTAGTTAAGTGTTTGGTGTTTAGTTAATGATTAAATTAAGATGATCTAGTAGTAATTAAGGGTTATGTTAATGTGAGTTAGTAGTAGTTAAGGTGAGTTATAGTTAAGGGTTATGTTAAGGTGTTCAAAGGGTTTAAAGTAGTTGAGGGATACATTAAGGTGAGTTAGTAGTAGTTAGGTGTTGAGTTAAGGTGCATTATAGTTAAGGGTTATGTTAAGGTCTTTAATGGGTTCCAAGTAGTTGAGGGTTACATTAAGGTGAGTTAGTAGTAGTTAGGTGTTGAGTTAAGGTCACTTAGAAGTAGTTCAAGTGAGTTGGTAGTCGTTAAGTGTTACATTAAGGTGAGTTGGTAGTAGTTAAGTGTTGAGTTAAGGTGAGTTGGTAGTAGTTAAGTGTTGAGTTCAGGTGAGTTATAGTTAAGGGTTATGTTAAGGCGTTCAAAGGGTTCAAAGTAGTTGATCAATACATTACGGTGAGTTAGTAGTAGTGAAGTGTTGAGTTAATGTGACTTAGATGTAGTTCAAGTGAGTTGGTAGCCGTTAAGTGTTATGTTAAGGTGAGTTGGTAGTTAAGTGTTGAGTTAAGGTGAGTTAGTCGTAGTAGTTAAGGCTCTGGCTGGTGCAGTAGTCCGGCTGCAGACTCTTGGAGGTGCAGTCTGAGGTTGTCATGGCGCAGAGGGAGCAGGAACAGCTGAGGGCCACCGGGTAGTAGACGATGGGGTCGATGCCGGGGGGGCAGTCGGGCATCTCAAACAGCCGGTACTGGACGTCCTTGTAGGTGCATACATTCTGGAACATCTTCCTGAGCCGGGGAGCCACCCTGACTGGGTCCTAAAACACACAAAAACACACATATATCAGATATGGTCTATGGTTGGACGCATTGGTTCAGATGTTCTATGTTTTCGGTGTCTAGAGACATTGACTCGGGTGTATTTTATGTCTGGAGGCGTTGTCTGTGTCTAGTTTCTGCATTCTCCCTTCATTCTTTATGTTCTTCCATCTGAAACTCTTTGTTTGATATGAGAGCTGCCAAATCTGGAAGCAGCACGATACGATCCTCCTAACTTCCAGTCCATGAACCCACTAACACCTGAGGACCAGGCCTCCATTTCCCATCAGGCACCTTGGTGACGCAGTGTCCGCTGCAGATGGTAGTTTCTACGCGGTAACACCTGGGACAACCTGCCTTCTCCACCGACACCGTCTGGTTCAGCAGATGGCAGATGGGCAGCTGATAGGCTCCTAAGAACACACAACACAACTCTTAACATGTTTCAAACGGTTTGTATGATTGTATTGTATGATGCTGATGTTTGTGTTTAACTGTGCTTTAAAGCATTTTAAGTACTCACACCTGGTGGCATAATAGGGGACATTTAAATTATTTTAACTAGGCTTTAGCATATTTCACTATTTCTAAGACAATGAGAACACTACATCATGGATCATGGATTCTTACCTCCCAGACCCATGGGCCCCAGGGAGCCCGAAGCCCCCAGAACCAGAACGATTAGCGGGAGGACCTCCAGGACAGAACCACACATCATACTGCAATACAAACACAGCTATTAAGCTCCTTAGTTATTACATCCGCAAGGTATTATAGCTATAATTATATAATCAGGTTATTAAGTAGTCTGTTATTATGTGTTATTATATTAAGTGAAGTTAGTCAGTTATTACATTATTATGGTAGTATGTTCGTAAGTTACTACTTTATTACATTGTAACATGTTAAGTTATTACGTTAGCAATTTATTACATTATTGCAATAGTAATTAATTAATTAATTAATTAATTAATTATCACTTTATTACATTAATAATAGTTATTACACCATTACATTAGTTATTAATTTTATTATGTTATTATGTTAGTTATTATAAGTTAATACATTGTTACACAAGTTATTTATTACTTGATTATGTTATTATTACGTTACATTATTGAGTTATTAAGTAAGCACAATGTTAAGTTAATAAGTTATTAAGTTAGCACAATATTAAGTTGTAAGTTATTAGGTTAATAAGTTAATTGCGCAAGTTATTCACTGTCATTGATGACTTTATTGTAACACCTGGAATGCCAAATGGGCACAAATACAAATTATATATATCAATATAATACACAATAAAGTGCATAAAACCAGATGAGTACTCACCTGCAATGTGGAGGACAGGGTCTGACTGGGGAGGGAGGAAAGGTTTATATGGGGTGAGGGAGGGGCATCTCATCTGGGGTGAGGAAGAGGAAGGGAGAAGAGAGATGAGGAGGAGGACGAGGAGGAAGAGGAGGATGAGTCATACTACAATTCTATATTCTATATTTTTTCATATTTTTTACATTTGTATACTGCCTTTTATATATGTTTTATATTTCTCATTCTTTTTTTTTACTGTAAATATTGAAAATATTCTTATTCTGATTCAATTCATGTTATCTGTATTGTTCTTTTGCACATTCCACTGAGCATCGCCACTTTTCATTTTACTGCATATATCCTGTAAGTATGTGTGATGAATAAACTTCTTGAATCTTGACTCTTGAATCTCGAATACAGACATACTGCTTGGTTGCTCAGCGTTGTCACAAGTCACAAGTGTCACATGCTGTTGTTTTAAAATTGGCAGGTGTTATGAGTCGAGCGGAAGAGAGATTATAAAATAGCTTGTTGTTCAGCCTTGACTCTAAGACAAGGCTTGAGTGCATCCTGCTGGGACAGGTCACACCAGGTCACACGCTGTCTCTCCCTGTGGGGGGGCCAGAGAGTGCAGAGACAAAAAAAATGACCTTAAGTTACATTTAAACACCGAGAGGTGAACTCAAAAACGAAGAACGACAAACAACTGAGAAGAGCAAAAGGGTAAATCATTAGAATATAATAACTCAGATGAATCTCAGATTTACTCACCTGTGCCTGTTCTAAATCGAGTGATTTGTCATATATAATACACACACACACACACACACACACACATACACACACTGTGTGTGTGTGTATTATATGACATATATATTATATTATGACAAATCACTCTATTTAGAACAGGCACAGGTTAGCCGCATTGTCTTGTCTTGAAGGACCTCATAAATCCAACATGGCGGCCTCCGTGCGGGCGTGTTTTGCCCTCCGCTGCGCACTCGGAGGTAAACTACTCCAACACTGTCATAAAATAATAATAATACTAATATATTGTGTAGTATTTCATCACACTAAAAGGTCAATTCCATGACTTCATCAGTCGCAGTCTTGTATGTTATATCATCAACATGTACAACACGACCGGTGCCTTCTCTATAGAAACCTTGCATTACTGTACATTAATTTTCCTTCTTCATATACATTTAATGGACTAATATTACTAATAACTATCAAATACCCACTGGTACTAGTTGCTTAAGTGCCTCATCTAACGCACAGGTTAGTGGCGAATACACAGCCATAGAAATGAAATGAATGAATTGTAGAAATGTACAAATGTCTGAGTTGGTCAACTCCAAATCCATTCAAATCAAATAATTTTTTGGATTATTTTGAGTTCATTTTAACTACAAATTACATCTGAAACGGCTAAAGGACAACATTATAGTACATGATTGATATGCTGTAGTTCTATATAGAGGTGATAGGTCAAAGCTAGAACTGTGTTGTATGCTGTCACTTCTATATAGAGGTGCTAGGGCATAGCTCTGGTCTACATAGAACTGTGTTGTATGCTGTCACTTCTATATAGAGCTGCTAGGGTATAGCTCTGGTCTACATAGAACTGTGTTGTATACTGTCACTTCTATATAGAGCTGCTAGGGCATAGCTCTGGTCTACATAGAACTGTTTTGTATACTGTCACTTCTATATAGAGGTGCTAGGGCATAGCTCTGGTCTACATAGAACTGTGTTGTATACTGCCACTTCTATATAGAGCTAGGTCACATGGGTAAAACACCTGACTGGGTCTTGTTTGTGACAAAGATCTTTAGTTAAGAAGTTACTTTATTTTTGTGGATTACAGCAAATCCACAAAATAAGCCTCAGTGTCACCTATCAATGTTTTGATCAACATAACTTAAATTATATGGCCTTTCTATGTGCTACTGAAAATGAAATATGACATTGGAACGAATACCATTAAAATAAAGGCATTATGATGATGGTTGTGTGCATTTAGTGTTGTAAATGGTCTTTTATTTCAGGTGCAGCGCCCTTCCAGGCCACAGGGGGAGGTGTTGTCTGTGGCGCTGTTCAGACAAACCTCTTCCAGTCAGTCAGACATGGGAGCTTCTTCAACAAGTGTATGTTTATTTAAACATCCTACTATTGGGTTTTATTTAAACACTCTTCATACTGTCTTACTATTTTTGCAAGGACACTGGAGAAAGGGATGTTTCCATCGTAATGGCAGATGTTTGTTTCCATATTAACAGGTTTTTGTCAGGTTTTTCCCAAAGTTTCGGTTGTTTGTGATATTCTTCCATAGTAACGTTTGTTTGTGTGTGTGTGTTTCCATAGTAACGGCAGATGCGTTGTGGAAGGGTGTCCTGGCGGACACGAACAGCTCCAAGAAGGGCCGAGGGAAGAGAAGCAAACGGCAACCGAAAAAGGATCTCAACAGAGGCCAGGTCATTGGAGAGGGTGAGACAGATGTCTACCTGTCTACCTGTCTTCCTACCTGTGTCTGTCTCTCTTCCTACCTGTCTGCCTGTCTCTCTTCCTACCTGTCTACCTACCTACCTGTCTGTCTGTGTCGTCCTACCTGTCTGTCTCTCTTCCTATCTGTAAACCTGTCTGTCTGTCATCCTA
>PIJE02000071.1:32500-90000 GCA_002895965.2 Coryphaenoides rupestris | reverse complement strand
TCATTATGATAATGATGATGATGTCATTATGATGATGATGTTATGATGACGATGATGTCATGATGATGATGACGATGATCTCATGATAATGATGATGTCATGATGATGACGTTGACGATGTCATGATGATGACATTGACGATGATGTCATGACGATGATTACGATGATGTCATGACGATGATTACGATGATGTCATGATGATGATGATGATGATTACAATGCTGTCATGATGATTACGATGATGTCATGACGATGATTACGATGATGTCATGATGATGATGATGATTACAATGCTGTCATGATGATGACGATGTTCTCATGCGTCGGGCAGGAGACGCACCAGGCGCTGGCCGACAGGAAGCAGCTGAACGTGGTGGAGTTCCAGGGCGAGCGCGGGCCCCTCCCCCTGCTGATGGCGCGGCCGGAGGGCGGGGCGCGCGCAGAACCCGAGCCAGACGACCTCATCTCGGACCGCCGGCTGCACTGGGCCGACGTGCGCGTCAAGCAGGGCTCCAAGCGCTCCCACTGGGCCACCGTCAAGCACACCATCTGGTAGCCACGGCAACAGTCTCCAAGTCCGAGTCGAGTTGTTATTGTTAACAACCTTATCGATAACACGTGTGTCTGTAGATGTATTGATTTGTGTTTTGGACCGTATTAAGATGTCTTTGAATAAAGTACTACATATTATTCCAATGTGCACAATTTTACTCCTCCGAATATATAATAATTTCCTAAACTATTATAACCATGATAAAACTATATATCAATAAGTTAACAGAAGTTGGGAGGTAAAGGCTTACATTTTATCACATCTAGTACACTCGCACACACACTGCTTAACTTTAATTTATAAGTTAGATGAGTCCTCTCTCTAGGTCAAACACATGCATTAGATGACTTTATATTTACATTTCTGGTTGAACCTTGAGAGAAAGTGTCCGTGGCAATGTCACTAATAATTCACGTTGTCATTAGGGGTCACTGTTGCCCTGTGTCACGTGATTAAATGTGGCGTCAGATAAAGTTAACTAACTCACTTAGCCGCATTCCTATTATCCGGATATCGAGATTAGAGTAAAGGGTAGGGTGTGGTTTTAGTTGTAGGGTAATGTTCGCTGTAGGTTAGGTCTAGGTGTAGGGTAAGTTTAGATTTAGGGGTAGGGGAAGAGGTAGGGTAAGATTAAGTTAGGACTAGGGTAAGGTTAGTTTTAGGTATAGGGTAAGTTTAGATTTAGGGGTAGAGGAAGAGGTAGGGTAAGATTGGGTAGTAAGATTAGGTTAGGACTAGGGTAAGGCTCCTTAGGTGTAGGGTAAGAGGTAGGGTAATATTAGGTTAGGACTAGGGTAAAGTTAGTTTTAGGGGTAGGGTAAGGTTAGGTTAGGACTAGGTTAAGTTTAGTTTTAGGGCTAGGGTAAGATTGGGTAAGGTTAGTTTTAGGGGTAGGGTAAGTTTAGTTTAAGGGTCAGAGGTAGGTGAGACGGGGTTGTGAGGGTCTGTGGTCTGTGCGCTGGCTTAGTGAATGTCCATGGGGGTGATCCATGTCAATGTTGTTAGCGTGGATGCTTGTGTCATGTGATGTGTAGTTTGTGTGTAAAAGGGGTTGAATTGTAGGGTTAGGTTTAGATTTACCAAATGTCACTTTTATTAAAATAAGGCTGTATTTTAGAGAGAACAGGTGTAAATGTAAGTGTTTTTACCAGTCTCCGACTCTCTGCCAACCAGTTTGTGAACATTCTCCTCATTGCGTCCTTCTGATGATGTTGAATTGTCTTTTCTGAGGCACTTTGAGCCACGATGAAGGGACAGGTTAGGTTATGTTTAGGGTAAGATTTCAGGTAAGGCTAGGTTTAGGGGTAGGGTAAGGGTTAGGTTTAGGGGTAGGGTAAGGCTAGGTTTAGGGTAAGAGGTTGGGTAAAGGTTAGGTTTAGGGGTAGGGTTAGGTTTAGGGTAAGAGTAGGGTGGCCATACGGTCCGATCTTGGCCGGACAGTCCGGATTTTAAATGACCTGTCCGGCGTCCGGCGCAGCCTCAAGCCGGATGCTCATTTGTCCTCCTTTTTGGAGATGCACAACAGACAACTGCTGCACACACACAGACACACAGAGGAAGACACTGCAGTGCAGACAAGTCCCCAGAAGTCTATTTGAGCAGTTGTTCTTTATGTCTGTTAAGAACTGAAATGTGTATCTTTTGCATTCATTTGTTTATTTTGCACCTTTTAAGTCCAGAAATGATCTGCTTTCTGGCACTGTGCACTTTGCAAGGCAGGTTTTTCCACAGGTGTCAGTTTTTTGCATTCATTTATTTGTTTATTTCTTTTTATGTAATCTTATTTTGCATCTTTTAAGTCCAGAAATGATCTGCTTTCTGGCACTGTGCACTTTGCAAGGCAGGTTTTTCCACAGGTGTCAGTTTTTTGCATTCATTTATTTGTTTATTTCTTTTTATGTAATCTTATTTTGCATCTTTTAAGTCCAGAAATGATCTGCTTTCTGGCACTGTGCACTTTGCAAGGCAGGTTTTTCACAGGTGTCAGTTTTTTGCATTCATTCATTTGTTTATTTCTTTGTATGTAATTTTATTTTGCATCTTTGAAATGTTTTGAATAAATACAAATACTGTGAACAAATACTCTTCGCCTTTTCAGGAATATTTTGTCCTCTTCTGTTACACATGCATCATGATATATCATATATTAAATTGTCTTGCAATGAATAGAGTATCTCAGAATCACTGTATCATGATACCATCATTATCATGGACAAAATTGTATTGTAGTGTGGAGTATACCAGAGTTCTATATGTTGTGATTATTCTGGCTTCACTAAATGCCGCAAAGTGTCCTCCTTTATGGTGTAATGGAAATGGCCACCCTAGGTAAGAGGTTGGGTAAGGCTAGGTTTAGGAGTAGGGTAAGGTTAGGTTTAGGTGAAATAAATAAAGACGAAGTGGTTAAATGAATATCAAATATATTTATTTTTCATCATAGTTTCCAATGTCAAGTGTGGATATATGATTATGTTTGAAATGTATGCTAATATTTATGCGAATATAAAATGAAATTCAATTCAAACATTTTATAATGACTTCTGTGAAGAGAAACCAGGCCAAGATGTTCCTTAGAAAATTCAAAGCTAAACCAAAGCTGAGTAGCTAAAGTTAAATCAGGCCAAAGCTAAGCATAGCTTCTCTAACTGTAGCCGACATGCTAAGGATGGCTTGGGTTAGTTGTCCTGTCGTGTTAAAGTTACTATAAAATGAGTTGTTCTGGCCCAAAGCGGTTTTCTCCGCTTGTTTCACAATAATACGTTGATTGCATGTTATGTTAACTAATGAACTGATTATGAATAACCTGTAAACAAGTGCTGTCCATCTGAAATGTTTTTTTTGTTGTAACTTTGCTTCTCTTAGGATCTCTTCCACCGCAGAGCAGAAAAGATAGCATGAAGAAAATATAGCAGTGTGGCGACATAGGACATGACCTGGAGAGAGAGAGAGAGATATTATGTATTATATGTATATATGTATATACACTTTATATTTATAGGAAATGAATGATATGTCTCTGTACTGTCTAACCCCTACCTGCTCCTTAATGACCTGTCTCTGTACTGTCTAACCCCTACCTGCTCCTTAATGACCTGTCTCTGTACTGTCTAACCCCTACCTGCTCCTTAATGACCTGTCTCTGTACTGTCTAACCCCTACCTGCTCCTTAATGACTTCTCTCTGTACTGTCTAACCCCTACCTGCTCCTTAATGACCTCTCTCTGTACTGTCTAACCCCTACCTATGACCTGTCTCTGTACTGTCTAACCCCTACCTGCTCCTTAATGCTCGATCTCTGTACTGTTTAACCCCAGAGTGTCTTTACCACAGCAGCAATGTCCAGACGGTAGGTTTTCAGGACGGTGGGGACGAGTACTACTACCAGACCGAACCCCACGGTAACCTGGGCCAGTGCTACCGACGCGCTGAGATACATCACCACGGCAACAAAGTGGTAGGCCGCGTCCTGTGGGGGGGGGAGGAGGAGGAGGAGGAGGAGGAGGAGTTGAAAGATGATCTTGGATTGAGACAAGGAGAGAGGAGAGTATGGGCGTGGGGGGGGGGCGGTACTCTCTCACCAGTGCAGGCCAGATTCCGCCCTGGTTGCCTCCACACGCGAAGATGAGAAACCAGAGCGTTGTCATGACGAAGCAGAAGATGGAGACAAACATCACCCAGCCCAGAGGGTTGGCGGGGTCAACCAGCGTGGAGGCGACCAGGATCCACACCAGACCACCGAACACCTGGAACACACACACGCATACATGCACACACGCACGCACGCACACACACCCACACACACACACACACAGACACACACACAGATGTAGTCATGAACAGATAAAAATCTCAAATATTTTCATATCGAAAGTAACGCACGCACACACACACACACACCATGACTGCCAGATTGCAGTATTGCCTCTCCCTTAGTAAACAGAAATTCTCTTGTGATGTCTGGTTGATAAAAGATCCATTGTAATGTTCACTTATCAGGTGTGGCTACATAGATACATGTTCACAGGTGTGCCATAGAATATGCTACATATCACAAATGCTATACAACTTAGTGTATATGTTACATAATGTACCATCGATAGCAAATGCTACATAGCGTAGTCTATATGTTATATAGAGTGTAGCATAGCAAATGCTACGCTACACTATGAGACACAATGCTATTTCACTTACCCATTGTTTACACAATGATATGGCCCAGACATTCTGACCACAATCAAGCTGTTTCACACCTTATGTATTATAATTATGATTATTATGATTATTATATTATAATTGTTATTATTATTACTATTACTAATATTATTGTTGTTGTTATTATTATTATTATATTATTATTGGTATTATTATCATCATTATTATTATTATTGTTATAATTATAATTATAATTATTATTATTGTAATATGAGTCTATATTATGATGTAACTGTCTGTACCAATAGCAGCACTAACATTTCTTGATATTTATCAGCGCTTTGTGTACCAAGCCAAGCCTTTCTGTGGATGCTAGGCAACACTACGCTGACCAGTGGGAGACGTGCGCTGCCACCGACTGGAGAAACCAGTTCAGACAGACAGAGAGAGAGAGAGAGAGAGAGAGAGAGAGAGAGAGAGAGAGAGAGAGATGCCCCTTCGGCCTTCGGGTAGCCATGCTCTCCTTGGTTAAGTTGGTAAAGTTTTGGAGGAAGAGCAGGTGGTCCCTGCTGCTGTGATGTGCTGACATGTCAACGCCCTCTTCTGAGTGTGTGTGTGTGTGTGTGTGTGTGTGCGTGTGGCGTGTGCGGTCGTGTGGTTGTGTGTGGCGTGTGGTCGTTGTGTGGGTGACGGGCCGGTCCCATCCTGTGGTGGCCTTTAGTCTACCCAGTGCCGCCAACATGTGCGCCAGCCTTGCCCACCGAGCCCCAGGGGTCTAGTCAACCAAAACGCACACACCTCCACAATAATACATAATACTAGATCTAATCTCACTCTCTCTATGTATATCTATAGATCTATATTTATATATATATATCTATATATCCATATCTATATCTATATCCATATATCTATATATATCTATATCTATATATCTATATATATTGCATTTACATTTAGGGCATTTGGTGACTTACAAGAAGTACATTTGTCATAATTTTTTTTTATAGAATTTGTTTATATATATACACATATTTGTAGATATATATTTATATGTAACACATTAATCACAATTCTCCACCGTTATGAACAGTCAGCCATCATCATAGGTGTGATTTTAGGGAGGATTCTAGCATCGAGGATGAGGGGTGGGGTACTCACAAACTCTGGGATGAAGAAGATGTCCGGAAAGGTGGTGAAGATCTTGCAGCCGCTGGGCATCACATCCCCCGAGGTGGTGGAGGCCATGCTGTTGCTCTGGTGCTATAGAGATATAGAGATGTAGAGCTTCCACCTGTCTGCTGCAGAGCTGGGCTTCTACTTCCACCTGACGTAGACCCGAGGCCCAGGCTGAGATGTCTTCACTACGACGACAGAAATCTCTGAGCGAACCAAACGTTAACAGAGTTAGTTTGCATTGAAGGACTCCTCCTCCCTCGGTTTTATTCCACTGAAAACAAGTCAAACCAGTTACACGCTGTGAGATTTAGACACAGGCCCGCTGAGGGGATTTCATGAGAACATGAAAGTTATGGGCTTCGACTGTTACAGACTATACTGATACACTATATAGACGATATAGAAATATGATACAATAGACTATAGTTATA
This sequence comes from Coryphaenoides rupestris, assembly GCA_002895965.2. Taxonomy (NCBI): domain Eukaryota; kingdom Metazoa; phylum Chordata; class Actinopteri; order Gadiformes; family Macrouridae; genus Coryphaenoides; species Coryphaenoides rupestris. The sequence goes on along the minus strand of PIJE02000071.1, from coordinate 83,685 downwards.
TATATTAACTTAATGTTCAAAGTTATGCACCAATTCCACAAAAGCACATTCACTGTTTGCAAAAACCAAGGCAATAAAGCTGTTTCTGATTCTGATTTCATCGTGATATAACCAGTCTATTTATACAAGTAGTTATACAATGTATAGTTTGACTATAGAGATGAAACTATAGTTATACAATGTATATTTATACCATAGTTATACTACTAGGCTAAAACTGCATACAATGTACAGTATAGTTATACTGGAGTGATAAAACTATAGTCAGCAGGTGTGTGTTGTTAGTTAAAGCTATGTCATTATCTCTCTCTCATCAGCCCTGTATTTACATTGAATGAAGTGTTTCACTGCACCAGTCTGCTGCCATGTGGATCTAGGGGAAAGTTTGCTCCAGTTTGCACCAGTTTCATGTCAAGTTTCCTTTTCACGTCTTGGTTAAGTAAAATTCTATGTAAAGCTATAAACTCAGAGCTATAAACTAAGACACATCGAGCTCTGAACTCAGTAAAGTAAAGCAATAAGCAGGGTTCTCAACTCAGGAATAATATATTCAGTTTATTATTCAGAGTTCACCTGGACTCTGGACACCCCCCACCCCCCGCCCACAACTAACTAGCACTAACTTGCGTGTTTGAATGTCTTGGCATTACTCATCGAACTTAGCATTGTTTAGCATATTGTATGTTCTTAGATGTTGGTAAAGAAGTCAGAATGTTACTTCTGCTCTTATCCCAGCTATAATGCAGGCAGCCTAGCAATTATGAAACTCTTCTATTAGCCTTGCAATTATGAATCCTTGAAACTTGTTTTTGTAAGTCGCTTTGGATAAAAGCGTCTGCCAAATGCCCTAAATGTGCTCACATGGAATACATGTGGAATATTTATGATTAAATCTGTCAACTGAGATACTGCATAGATTTGTTTCCAAGTGTCCTGTTCAACACAACTGTCAATCACACTCTTCTGGTTGCTTAGCAACGGACTAGGTTTGTGTACAGGGGACAAAGCCAATTGTTTTATTCTAAATATCACATCTAGATAATACCCTCACACAGTCCCTTATTCTTCGTCTGTTTCTGACAGTTTGTGCAGAAAATCTCAGCAGTTGTGCAAACCAACTGCTGAACAACGAACACTTGTTATATTTCTGCGTTACTGGTTAGGGTTAAGGGTTAGGGTTACAGTTAGGGGCTTGTGGATTAGGGTTTAGGGGTTAATGTTGTTACCGGGTTAGGTTAGGGTTAGGGTTAGGGCTTAGGTTTAGGGTTTAGGGTTAGGGTTTAGGCCCAGGCAGACGCTCTAAATGTAAATGTTGTTATGAGGTATTTTAATATTTATCAATGACAGGGCGGGAAGAAACAGGTCCAACAGGCTCGGGTCAGAACACGGATGGAGGCAGGCTGGTGACAGAGTGATGGGGCACTCTGGGGGAGCAGCAGGGGGAGAGCAGACACAGCCCTGACCTCAATACCTTCGTTGGTTCATTTAATTTTAGTTCATTTTACTTCACTACCATTAGACCCAAAGACCATTGTTTAATAACTTTCTAGTTCCTTTTTCTACTCTAGTTCCTTTTTCGTTTTTCAACCACAAAATATATCCAACAAAAAAATGTGTGTGTGTGTGTGTGTGTGTGTGTGTGGTGTGTTTGTGTGTATCTGTGTGTGAGCAGGAGGGTGTGTGTGTGTCTGTGTGTGTGTGGGCAGGAGGGTGTATGTGTGTGTGCCTGTGTGTGTAGGCAGGAGGGTGTGTGTGTGTGAGAGAGAGAGAGCAGGAGGGTGTGTGTGTGTGTGTGTGTGAGAGAGAGCAGGGGTGTGTGTGTGTGTGTGTGTGTGTGTGTGTGTGTGTGTGTGTGTGTGTGTGTAAGAGCAGGGATGTGTGTGCGTGTGTGTGTGTGTGTGTGTGTGTGTGTGTGTGTGTGTGTGTGTGTGTGTGCACGTGGCAGGTGGAATGTGACAGAACAGGATCTGGTATTGTTTAACTCACAGCCTGAGGACCCACTTTATGCTGGTAGCTCGAGGGTTGCATTACAGCACTTCAACTTTATCATTATTACTACTAATATTACTCAGTGTTGTTGTTGTTATTATTATGAATGGTTGATTTTTATTATTACTAATTACTGTGTGTGTGTGTGTCTGTGTGTGAGATAGAGAGAGAGAGAGAGAGAGAGCATCTGTTTAACGGTGAGCGAGAGAGGCATCAAGGTTTGTGTGAGAGAGCATCGCTAGTTAACAGTGAGCACATTTACATTCACATTAATAAATCGATCATTATCTGATTTCTGGAGTTACCAGATTATTCAAGTGGTCATGTATACAGCATAGTCCAATAACTTTTATCGGATAAAGGCCTTTATCGGTTTATGAGAAATCCGATAAACACAGCTTGGTTTTTGACCAATAATCCGTTTTCTTCAGCGCATGTATACGTTAATCAGGTTTATTTTCATTCTTTTACATCTGCGCATGTGTAAACGGATGTACCAACCGCCGTAAAACAAGAAGAAGAAGGAAGTGGAGGAAGACCGATGCTGAGACCAAGAGCAGATGCTTGCTGTATAAAAGCTTGTCGTCGTTTTACTCCTCAGAGAGACAACGTGAAGAAGGAGAGCACTATTTAGCATGTTTTGCACGCGTAACAACTCCCACATGAGGACAGCCCTGACTGGCGGCGATGCCATGATAAGCGACGCCATGTTGTAAACAAGACATGAAGTTCATGAAAGAAATCCAACTAATCGACTGAATCATGTAAACCTGGGTTTTCAGTTGTCTGATTACTGAAGTGCATGTAAACGCGTCAAATCTGATTATTACCATTACCTGATTATTCCCAGTTATCAGATTATTGTGTGCATGTAAACGTACTCAGTGTGTGTGTGTGTGTGTGTGAGAGAGAGAGAGAGACAGAGAGTGAGAGAGGGAGTCTAATTAGAGTGAGAGAGAGCACCTGGTTAACAGTGAGCGAGAGAGGTATCTAGGTAACAGAGAGAGAGAGCATGGCTTTATAGCAGAAGGTCAGGTCGCTATGGAAACAACAACAACCACTCTTTGGAAAGAGATTGTTTCCTTTGACACACACTCAGGGAGCGCTAGCATGGTACCATCTGCTCTGTCTACCATTATATCAAACTCTGCAATAAACTGGACTTTTCACCACAAACCTGCCCGTGTCCTTGGAGGAGCCCCCAACTAAGCCGTATTGTGTCAACATTGGTGCTTGCAGCCCCACCCGCCCAGACTCTAACTGGGCCAGGTGAGGCTGTAGCCCCACCCCCCCAGACTCCAACTGGGCCAGGTGAGGCTGTAGCCCCACCCCCCCAGACTCCAACTGGGCCAGGTGAGGCCAATTAAGCCAGCCACCAAACACACACACTCCCACAGATGGCCACACCGCCTCTTCTACAAACATGTAGTGATGATGGTCACACCTCCTCCTGTGTACTTGATGTGTGCAGTACAGACACAGGGTATCCACATCTATCGTTGTTTTTATTAACTTTTTTTTATTGACAACACCCAGCCTAGGCGAAACATTAAATGGCTTTATGCTGTTTACAACGCATCGATCTTACAAAGTCCTGTACAACACGTGCGCCTGAGCTCTGTTATATTCAGACTACAGAGGCTCATGCTAGAGAAGGTGTCTTCAAATTGTGACGCCTAAAAGGTCAAAGGTGAGCTCTGTTACGTCGAAGGCGTCCTGCTCAGCCACGGGGCTTCCTGATTGGCCGGGGGTCCTGAAGGCGTCCAGCGTCTGGGCGATGAGCAGAGCCCTTCGCTGCTCGGAGGCGGGGTCGGCCCAGCGTTGGCATGGCAATGTGGAGGCGTGGAGGAGGGGGTAGACGGAGGACAGAAACACGCTGGTAAATTCTCCTTTGAGGAAGAGAAGGTCTCTCTACACACACACACACACACACACACACACAAAATTGTTAATGCATCACAAATAAATAAACACACACAAATACATTAACACATGACAACACAAGTACAATACCTTTTGTATCCGGGTCATAGTGTGCTCCGCATGGAGCCAGGCACTCTGAAATAATATAATAGTGTATTAATACAAACATTTATTAATACATACACACACACACAGCAATAATTTGGTCAGCTGACCTTGAGTGCGTCCAAAAGGTCGGTCTCGTCCAATAGGAGAGGGAAGCTCGTTAACACAGGATGACACATCAGATCTGCCAATAGCAGAGGGACACTCGTTAAGACAGAATGACACAGACAGAGAGAGACAGAGAAAGACAGAGCCAGGCAGAGAGAGACAGAGAGAGACAGAGAAAGACAGAGAAAGACAGAGCCAGGCAGAGAGAGACAGAGAGAGGCAGAGAGAGACAGAGAAAGACAGAGCCAGGCAGAGAGAGACAGAGAGACCTCTACTCTGAGCGGTAGGTCTGTCCATCATGGTTTGGGTGAGTATCTGTCTGAAGAGCAGCAGGAGGTGGACAACGTTGGAGCAGTAGAGGAGACAGTCTGGAAGGAGACTACACGCACGCACGCACGCACGCACGCACGCACGCACGCACACACGCACACACACACACACACACACACACACACCACACACACACACACCACACACACACACACACATTAATATACCTGCAAATACACACAAACATATCCGAACGCACACGCACGCACACGCACGCACACACACGCACACACCTGAGTTGGGCTCGGGTTCGCCTGTTGATTGACTTCAACTTTATAACCATTTTTGGTTGCTTCCTGTTCTGAAGAGCCTGCAGGAACACACCTAGTAGGTGGGAGGAGAGAGGAGAGAAGGAGAGAGCAGAGAAGGAAAGAAGGAGAGAGGAGAGAGGAGAGGAGGCGAGGAGAGGAGGAGAGAGATGACGAGAGAGAGGAGGACCAAGGTGAGAGCAGGGGGGAGCGATCAGGATGAGGAGGTAAACTTTGTGTGTGCTCGTCTGTCATTGGCTGGTTTCTTACTTCTGCTTCCTGTCTGAACTGGAAGTTCAGACTCAAAGGGCGTCCCACCATGCACTGGCAGCTCATAGGTCCTACACACACACACGGCCACACATACACACATTATGTTGAATAAACAACATGTATTCAATTAAACTTGAAGTAGACAGTAGTTCTATTTCTATTTTGTATTCTTTTATAATTACTGTCGGCTGTCGGGCGTTTTGCACAAAAGGTTTTTCACTCACTGCTTATACTCACGTGTAAATTGTGAAGTGACAATAAAATACTTGAAACTTGAAACACGATCATCTCACGTTACCATTTACCAAGTTACGCATCAGCTAGTGTCACAAATCAGACTTTAGATCTGGATCCGAGATTACCCATGAGTACACACACCACCTGTGGTAACACAGGTGGTGTGTGTGTGTGATACTGTACCTAGCCGTTGCGTCTGTGAGTGTGAGGAAGGCCCACCCACAACTGAGTTCTCCAGTCTCTCCTGTTGACTGCATGGATATAAAAATATATTGAAATATAAATAATATATACATATATCAATAATATATATAAATATATAAATATATCTCGTCTGGTCCTTTGTGTTTCCCCTCATCTCTGGTTAGTCTGGGAGATTAGATTTTTTTCTTTGGCAAAGATCCGACCTCTGCTCTCCCAAACAACTGCTGAACGCCTCATTCATGCCTTTGTTTCATCCCGCCTGGACTATTGCAATGCCCTCCTGGTGGGGGCATCTGCAAAATGCATAAACCGGCTGCAGTATGTCCAAAATTGTGCTGCCCGTGTTCTCACCCACACCTCCCGCCGTGAGCACATCACTCCAGTGTTATTCAGCCTACACTGGCTCCCTGTCAGTTCACGCATTGACTTTAAAGTTCTAACCCACACCTACCAAGCCATCCATGCCACAGGCCCATCCTACCTCTCTGACCTTATCGAACTGTCCTGCCCAACACGTACACTCCGCTCCTCCAGCTCCATCTCTCTGCAGCAGCCACGCTGCAGACTTAAAACCATGGGAGCCAGGGCTTTCAGTTGTGCTGCTCCACGGCTGTGGAACTCACTCCCAGACCCCATCAAAGAGGCAGAGTCACTCAAATCTTTCAAAGCTCTCCTCAAAACACACCTCTTTAGACGGGCATTTAAGGACCTGTGTTAAAATTTTTAGGTTATTTTTTTTTATTTTTGTTCGCTTTTAACTGATCCTCCCATGTACAGCGCTTTGGGTTCGAGAAATGCGCTCAATAAATTTGAATTATTATTATTATTATTATTTGATCTTTTATAATTTTATCTTGACAAAAGATAAACTTTTTTAGCACGACGGATTATCCTGCTGACAGATCTTCAAAAACAGGTCAAGTCAGAACCAGTCGGACTCCTTCAACCAAGGCCCGTCGGTGACTCACCAAGGACACGTCCTTGACGGGAAACCGATGTGTCATTAATCGGAGCTAATAACATTTCCGATGAAGATAACATCACCTTCCCGACCTCCCCCCTCCCCAGCCGCCAACCTCTCTCCGCACCTTACCTGCACAACCTGGACAGCAAGGACACTGCCCCCTTGTCTGCCCTCCGCACTCTGACCTCCGCCCTCAACACCTTCAACCCTGAACAATGGACTATCAGAACTCTTTTTACTTTATTTATTCTATTCAAATATTATTCGATTAACATTTTTTATAGCGGCCCACCCTAGTAGTAATCCTCCTTTTATTTTTTTATTTCTTCTTCTCTTATTATTAGTATAACATATGTTGATATATATACAGTATATAAAGATATTTACGGTGCGTGTGAAGGTGACTCCCAACTCTAGCAGCAGACCCAGCTCAGGGGAATCAGAGGAGCTGCGCAGGAAGCACTCCCCGTCGAGCAGGGTCGGCCGGTCCCCGTTAATCTGACACACACACACACACACATTAACAACACACCCCATCCAGTAGGGTTGACCGTTTCTCGTTAACCTGACACACACACACACACACACACACATATAAACACACCCCATCCAGTAGGGTCGGCCAGTCCTCGTTAACCTGACACACACACACACACACACACACACACACACACACACACACACATACTAACACACCCCATCCAGTTGGATCGGCCGTTTCTCGTTAACCTGACACACACACACACATGTAAACACACCCCATCCAGTAGGATCAGTCGTTTCTCGTTAACCTGACACACACACACACACATATTAACACACCCCATCCAGTAGGATCGGCCAGTCCCTGTTAACCTGACACACACACACACACACACACACACAATGTAGTGAGTACTGACCCTGGTGGAAAATGTCCATGTTTTAGGGTTCTTGGGGTTGTAGGTCGCTCTCACAGTGTGGATGTTACTCAAAACCTGAGGGTTACCGCATACCGTTACACATCTATCAAACATGGGAACAATAATCTCTAAATTGTCCTTTAAGCTCAGAGACAAATGGATGTCCACAATTATGAAACTCATTCTATTAACCTTGCAATTATGAATGCTTGAAACCTGCTCTATTGTTATCTTTATGCACCACAGCAATATGTTGCTGTCTCTTTCAACAAATGTACTCTTTGTAAGTCGCTTTGGATAAAAGCGTCTGCCAAATGCCCTCAATGTAAGTAAATGTAATGTAGTGTGTGTGTGTAGGTGTAGTTTAGTGTGTGTTGTGTTGTGTGTAGTTGTGAATTTATGAATTACCTGTACCTGAGAGCCATCGAAGGCACAGAGGCGGACGTGTCGACTGAGCACCTGGACGCCCACACCTGGATGAGGGATCATCCGACACGCCCACAGGGTGAAGCAAACACACACCTTGACCTGACGACAACGCACCTAGACCAGGGGAGAGAGGAGAGGAGAGAGGAGGAGAGGAGAGGAGAGGAGGAGAGAGGAGGAGAGAGGAGAAGAAGGGAGGAGAGGAGAGGAGAGAGGAGAGGAGGAGAGAAGAGAGGAGAGAGGAGAAGAGAGGAGAAGAAGGGAGGAGAGGAGGAGGAGGAGGAGGAGGAGAGAGGAGGAGAGAGGAGAAGAAGGGAGGAGGAGAGGAGAAGAGAGGAGAGGAGAGGAGGAGATGAGAAAGATCACACGGCAGTGTAGATATAGAGATGGATATACCATATATATGGAGGTAGATATAGAGTTTATATGCAAACTCTCACCTCCCCTGTGTTGGGCTCCATGAAGATGTCTTTGAAAGCGAGCTGCGATTGACTGAGTTCTGGCTGAATGAAACGGCTCCCTCTATAGGTGGCCCCTGCAAACAACACATAGATTATATATATATATATATACAGTATATATACTGTATATAGATAGATGTGCGTGTGTGTGTGTGTGTATGTGTGTGAGAGAGTGACCTTCTTGTAGCAGTCTGTTCAGGGTTGAGGGTGTGAATCCTGGAGGAATGGCTCCCATTGCAGATAAAACATCAACCTAACACAGACAGACAGACAGGCAGGCAGGCAGACAGACAGACAGTCAGGCAGGCAGGCACGCGCACACACACTTCTGTTTATATTTCAGTCACAGTGTGTGTGTATGTGTGTGTGCGTGTGCGTGTGCGTGTGCGTGTGTGTGTGTGTGTGTGTGTGTGCGTGTGCGTGTGCGTGTGCGTGTGCGTGTGTTACCTCTGTCAGGGCCTTCTTAACTTTTGACCAGTGAGAATCGGGGGTACTGGAGAGAGAGAGACACAGAGACACACACAGAAAGAGAGGGAGAAAGAGAGAGAGGCTATCAGTAACATGATGATGATCCATATCTGTAATCTGTAGCCTACATCAGAAGGTGCGTTACCTTGGTTTGCCTAAGGAGTCCATCAATTCTTCGTCACTTTCTCCCTCACTCTCATCCTCTTCTTCCTCCACTCTGACCCCTGATCCCTGTAAGCACACATGGAGCTCCTCAGATACTTCAGTTCTAAGTTATAAATAGAAATTATACATCTTCTCTATAGAGAGTCCACCTTCAGATAGGGGGAGTCCAACTTCAGATAGAGAGAGACAGCCTACCTTCAGATAGAGAGAGAGCGAGAGAGCCTACCTTCAGACAGAGAGAGAGAGAGGGCCTACCTTCAGGTAGAGAGAGAGAGCCTACATTCATTCAGACAGAGAGAGAGAGAGAGAGGGCCTACCTTCAGGTAGGTTCTGGGTACGATGCCCTGGTTTCCTTTGCTGTCCTCTGCCAGCCACCAGCCGTCTGCTGACCTCCTGATGATCCTCAACACCTCCCCCTGCTGGTGGACAACAGCTTACACGTGAGGATGCATCACACTGTGTGCTGCCTTTGCAGTTAATTTAGTAATTGAAATAATTGCTATAAGTAAATAAGTATATTATTATTATTATTATTATTATTATAATAATAATAATAATAATAATAATAATAATAATAATAGAGTATAGAATAGAATAGAGTATCATAAGTTAATAAGTGAATTTAATAAAATGCTAAAAACAATTGATTGGTCTGCACTGGTTCATATTGTGTGCTGCCACGGTCAGGAGGAATCAATCAAGCCTGTTGTTCAGTTGACCACAGACAAGCAAGAGACAGTGGTGGATTTATATTGCTGATACATTTATTTTGGATACGCTTCTGCCTTGGAGACTATTTGTCTGTAAGTAATGTGTGTAAATAATGTTCAAACACTTGTGTTCAGGAATATGTATGTATAGTGTGCTAAAAAACGTTTCTATTCTTTGGATAGAACATGTGCTCTGCTATCTAGCATTAGAAGCAGTAACTAGCTTTGTTTGCAAATTGCCTTTGTGACTTGTAGCTGTTCTGGTTGAATTGTCATGCGGTGCAGTTGTTACTTTATGCTTTGTATAATATAATAGTATACTTTGTGTATTTGCGTGTGTGAGTGTATAGTGCTTAGCTTAAATGCATATATCAATGTTTGTGTACTGATGTATGTTTTTATCTTTGTATTGTTACAAGAAGAATCAAGCCTTCAGTAAAGAACAAGAAAAGTCAAGCCTTTGTGTGTTTATTGGAGGACATTCGTATCTTAGCTGGCTGTCTAGCTTTGCACTAGAGAATGTGCTGCAAGGGCAGTACACACTGCATAACATATACATTATGAATGCTTTGCTCCTGGGGAGATACTAAGTGGAGTGAGTACAATGAAGGACTTCCAACTGGATCGACCTTCATAAGTACCTTGAGAGGGATGCACTTTTAATGTTATAGTGACATATTTTGCGTATATTGTGTGATACCTGAACTGAGAGGTCTCCTTCCTCCTCTCCTGTGATGTCACTGAGAACGATGTAAGTGATTGACTGGGAAGATTCAACAGCAGCAGCATTATCTTCGTCATCTTCATCCTCTTCATCATCTTCATCATCTTCATCGTCTTCATCGTCCTCCTCACTTTCTTCTTCTTGGCTGTCGCTGTGGATTCACAGTGCACTGTTTTATTGAAGTACAGGAACTATGCAATTAACGTTCACTATTTTCCAGAAAACAGTCAACAACATCACCAACATGGTCACCAACAACATCACCAACAACATCACCAACAACAACATCACCAACAACATCAACATCAACAACAAGCAGTCGCTCCTTACTGTTGGCCAGGAGCAGCTGGGGAGAGCTGCAGGGTGAGGCGGTCCAAACGCTCCATCAGCCCCCGCAGACGACTCTGCTCCTCCTCCCTCTTCTGCTCGTAGTTCACCATCGGGGCAGGCTCCTCCGACTAGGAGGGGAGGAGGAGAGGAGGGAACGAGGAGAGGAGGAGAGGAGTGGAGGAGAGAATCTATGCAGTATATAGAGAGTATATTGACAGGAAATACACAATATATAGAATATATAGAGACAGAATATAGACCATATATAGATAGTAAATAGACCATATACTGTATATACAGTATGTAGACTATATATAGATAATGCATCTTCCATATCATAAATAGAACATATATACTGTATACAGTATCTAGTATATGGACAGTAAATGGACCATATATAGATTATATTCAATGTAGTAGAGACCTTGTTGAGGCTGTTGAGAGCGCTGAGTGCCTTCTCTGCTAAACTCCTCAGATTCTGACATCTGGAATGAAAAACACCCTCAGTATAATAAAGAGACTTGTATGAAGTACATCTTGAATATAGGCATAAATAAATAAATACATAAATATTGAAGTACCTCAGTAGTACCTCCTGGGTATTCTCCCGTCCCGGGACATCCTTCAACAGGAGGTCCACCTGTTGGATCATCAAACTCCTTACTTCATTATGTTATTATGAGCTACTGTTAACAATAATTGTATAGTTTTACTGTTTCAAAGTACAGTTTTTGTCAAACATGTCATCTTCATGTGGTGTACTGGCGTCATCCTTGGATGCTGTTCTACTTGTGTTTCAAGTGAAAACGCAGTATATGGTGTAATTATGGATAATAACACATATCTACTCTATGTATTGATGTACCTGTGTTTTAATGTCGTCAGCCTCTCTCTGGATCAGACGCAGACCTTTCTGCAGTCTTTTCGGAGGCATTTTTACACACAACAACCCAACAATGTATAATCCATAGACTACACGGAGTATATGGGTGATACAGTATTGGTCGATGACACAATAAAGAATGTACGTGTTGTTATTAGTGTTGTTTTATGGAAGAAGGGAATCTGTAATGAAAGGCGTCCTCTGGTCGCTAGGCACCACATCTGCTTCCCTTTCTTCTGCACTAATAACGTGTCAGTATTGCTGATCTCTTTGCATACACTGACCCCTTGTGGACATCCTGGGTACTACTGGTGTGTCACGTTATTATTACACCTCCTGGATACTAGTGATGGGAATGACGGCTCTTTGAAGGGAGCCGGATCTTATGGCTCCGTTCCTTTCTGAGAGCCGTTCAAGGTTTATCTGCGAAATAATCACCAGGATAATGACTGACTGTATTAAAGGATAATGATTGACTGTATTGCCAGACCTTAATGTCAATGATCTGCATTGTAAGTGTAAGAGCCATCTTACATAAGCATTACACAAGGTGGCGCCATATCCATGTCCATGTCAGTGAATGTACTACTTTGAATGTACCCTCTCTGTATGTGTTGTGTCAATAAAGTTGCCTGGCCTTGAATGCAATTCATGCAACTCTTAATATTAGAAAACTTTTTATTGGCACAATAAAAAAACAAGTATAAGAAACTTTTGTGCAAAACAGATTTTAGTGCAAATCAAACAACAAAACAAAAAACATTTCACACGAGAGAATTTTTAAGAATAAATAGTAAAACTACTTCTGAACAATATTTCAAGTATTATCTAAACAGAGTAAAATAAAATAGAGAAAAATCCCTGAGCTGCTTTGACAAAAACAGGAGATGTTTCTCAGTGTTCACGTCAAGGGGAGTGGATTTAGGGGCAGCCAGTGAACGAACGATAAAAAGAACGGCTCTCAAAAGAATCGGATCGTTCAGCAAACGTAACGTCACTAGTCACCAGACTAGTGTTGATCAGGGCTGTCAAACGGTCTAGTTCATCACATGCTTGACAGATTAATACTTCGGATTATACTTAATTATTCACACTTTTCGAACATGAGATTTGTTTTCATTAAACGTCCACTAATCACGGATCCAGAAGTTGAACTCTGCTAGAGCCAACCATCTGGGGGGGGGGGGTTTCACCTTTTTCCAAGGTGAAACTGGAGCTCCTCTCAGTCTGGCCTCTCAATTCTTCTGTTGACACATATTCGAAATGCTGTTCAATGATTTAAAAAAATCGAATAGTTTATGCAACTGACTTCTGTCTTTTCTTACAAAAACATATTTCCCGCCCCCAATCTGCACGGGGGTAGCATAGCATTTCTACACCACTGTGTGCAAAATGTCAGTGATAACATTCACGAATGTTTGTTGTTTTACTGTTTACTGTTTACGGTCAAGGACAAGTGTCAAAGTAATCATTATTATCCCAGAGGGGCAATTTGTTGCACAGCCAGCAGTAACATGAGATCACACCAACAAAACATTCACACAAAACTAAACAGCATTACATAGCACTATTTAAAATGCCAATAGCAGCAGGGACCAGTGAGTTCTTCAACCTTGTGGTCCTACATCTTGGCAGATTTGATCTACGACCAGATGGAAGCATCCTAAACTCACTGAACAAGGGGTGACTCGAGTCGGCAAGGATTGACTGGGCCTTCTTTGTGGCTCTGACTCTGTATACTTGGGAGAGGTCATAAAGATTTGTGCCTGCGATTTTATGATGAGATGATAAGATGAGATAAGATAGAGCTTTATTGATCCCGAAGGAAATTCTTGTGCCAGGTTGCATAGCAATAGAATAAAACAATAGAGAAATAAACAGTAGTAATAAAAAGAGTAATAAAAAGGTTTTGGACAGATAAATGTGCCGTTCTTTGCTATTAACTATTGAGAATCATGCGATTATATATTTTCATTGATTGACAGCCATATATGCACACACACATCCATACACAATACCTATGCAGTACACACAGGTATTGTACACACACTACTATAAACTTTGCTCTACTAATGTACACTACACTACTGTGTGTCCCTCCACCCAGGCACGGTGGCTACAGACCTGTCGAGGCCCTACCACCACAACGTCCCAGCCCACCAACTCTTCAGTCCGGAACATTCCGTGGGCCTCCTGCTGGACCTCATCCACTCCTTCAACATGGAGCACACGGGCCGGGCCTTCAGCTGGGACGGGTCCCAACTCCCCTGGTAGACCCCAGGACCAGCACCTGTCCAGAACCTGCTAGAACTCAACCTGCTAGAACAGCAGCATCTGTCCAGAACCACATCTGTACAGAACAATATAACTTGCTGGGAAACCACATCTGTACAAAAAAATAGTATTATAGTATTAATGTAATGTAATGTAATTAATGTGTGTGTGTGTGTGTGTGTGTTTGCATGCTTACATGCATGCATGTGTCCTTCTCTACATAATGCATATAAGGGATGGCGTTAATAAACTGTTCCACAGACTACATCCACATTCATGAGTGGAAATTCAATTGTTTTGGCCAGACAAGCTCTCGGGGAACTCCAGTAGAAAGCCATTATTGAGATAAAAACCCACATTTGATGTGTTTCTGGCTACCTGGGTGGGGACACTGCATTGAAAGGCCACAATGAATTCATTCTGTAAATTAATTCAGATTTCTTTCTTTTGATGCAGCTTTATTGAATGTGTACTAATACCTATCTACCGCTAGTAATCATTAATATGGTGACATTAAGGCTGAAACTGCTTCATGGCATGCTTCAAAATGTTTAAATCATTATTAATGGACGAGCATTAAACGCATGTTCCAGGTCTTTTTGTTGTAAACCGTTTCAACGTCTCTTTTAAAAGCAGTTTAGTAATGTTTTTAAATGTACTCTAAGTGTCCGTTTAATATTTCCCATAACCTTTCTTGCTCCACATTCATTTATTCTGTCCGTGGCACAATCACCACCCCCCCCCACACATGTATATAGGCCCTACATTAAGATAAGATAAGATAAGATAGAACTTTATTGATCCCGAAGGAAATTCTTGTGCCAGGTTGCATAGCAATAGAATAAAACAATAGATAAATAAACAGTAGAATAATAAAATAAAATAACATATTTACAAATGTACAGGAAGAATAGAATAGAACTTTATTAATCGCGAAGGAAATTCTTGTGCCAGGTTACATAGCAATACAGTAGTAGTCGAAGAATAAGTCCTAGGAGAAGTATACAAATATAGGTAAGATAAGATATTCAGTCAGCAAAAAACAAGTGTAATAAAAGGGTAATAATAATAATGGTAAGAGGAAGTATTGCACATGATATAAAGAATATTAAGAATATTGCTCATAATGATGAGAGGAGATGAGAGGTAATATTTAGAGGTAGATATAGCACATGAAATTGAGAGCATAGTAGTAACAATATTTATATATGTAGCACGCATAGGCCTAAACTCACATGCAGTCTATGTACTTTATACTGTGTGTGTGTGTGTGTGTGTGTGTGTGTGTGTGTGTGTGTGTGTGTGTGTGTGTGTGTGTGTGTGTGTGTGTTGTTGGTATCAGGGTGCACACAAGTGGAGGCTTGTGTGTTCCTCTTGCCAATCGTTTCGGGAGTAAGATGACGAGGGCGCGGCGGCGAAAAAAGCGCCAAACCGGTCAGAGAGGACTGACCGGTTCTGGAGAGAGGAGCGCTTTGTCGTCGTGACGTCACGACAGAGCGCGTTGTTGGTGGGACGACGTCACAGCCACCACCGGGGGCCGCCGCACCGCCACCGCTACCGCCACCGCCACCGGGATCAGTCCGCTGCGGTCACCTCCACCAGGGGAGACCTTTGCTCCGCGCAACCTCCCCCACGCCGCCGCCGCCGTGTTTGCTGTTTGTTGTGCATGTGATCGGGTGTAGACAGCTCTCACCTCTGTACACACTCACACCTCACCGCTTTAGTTAACCCCGAGGACGCCTGACCGTGCTAACAGCGCCTAGCCGCAGCTGATCCCGCACCCTTGGGTCCTCTGCGGGGTGTGTCTGCGCTGCAGAGACACGCGTTACGCACCATGGATCACGCAACGCTGGGCCAGAACCAGAACCAGAACCAGAACCAGAACGGACCGCCGCCGCCGCCGCCGCCGCGACTCTCCCACGCCGGCAGCGGACCAAGAGGGGACCACGGTGCAATGAACGGCTCCGGTGAAGACCTCCACCACCTGCACCCCCACTTGCACCACTACCACCCCCACCTGCACCACCACCCCCGGGCTGAGAGCCGTGAAGACCCCCACCACCTGCACCACCTCCACCCCCGGGCTGAGACCAGTGATGACCCCCACCTGCACCACCACCACCACCCCCGGGCTGAGACCCGTGAAGACCCCCACCACCACCACCCCCTGGCTGAGACCCGTGAAGACCCCCACCACCTGCACCACCACCCCCGGGCTGAGAGCCGTGAAGACCCCCACCTGCACCACCTCCACCCCCGGGCTGACGGGGCTCAGGGCTCCCCGGCCAAGAGGTGCAAGCTGCGGAGGAACCGACCCCGTACGTATTGACTGCTTCATTGTTATCTCCATATCTTTACAGCTGATCGGCTGATCTCTGTAGATTATTAGAGGCTTGTTTTGCATTTACACATAAAGTTTAGGAGGCTCATGCATTTCCATATATAAACATATAAAGCAAATTAAACTACTATACTAGTGTCGTATAAATATGAATATTTACTACATAAAATAACTGCCGTGTGTTTATTACCTAACCTCAGTATAGTAGGACTATAACATAAATTACACAGATAACAATAACATAAATATAATATACATAAGTGAAGTAAATATAAGTAAATATATATAAGTGAAGCGTCCCCTTTACAACTTGACCCCAAGCAGTTGATGGTACAATATAGTTAGACTTGTGTTTATAAAGTAACCCACAAGCCCGTAGCTGGCCTGTGATTGGTCGGTCCGGGTGGTGAACCAGCTCCTGATAAGTGGGCGTGGTCTAAAGCAACGAATCAGCGTCTGTTCTCTCTGTCCCTGGCTCCGCCCCCCCGATTTACTGCTCTGATGAGAGTAAAAGTGTGAGATTGTGGGTTATGTAGATGACAGTAAGACTGTATAGTGGTTAAGGTGGACGAGTTCTGCTAGTTTGTGGGGTCAGGAGAGGAGTTCTGCTAGTTTGTGGGGTTCAAGAGAAGAGTTCTGCTAGTTTGTGGGGTTCAGGAGGAGAGTTCTGCTAGTTTGTGGGGTCAGGAGGTGAGTTCTGCTAGTTTGTGGGGTCAGGAGAAGAGTTCTGCTGGTTTGTGGGGTCAGGAGGAGAGTTCTGCTAGTTTGTGGGGTCAGGAGAAGAGTTCTGCTGGTTTGTGGGGTCAGGAGGTGAGTTCTGCTAGTTTGTGGGGTCTGGAGGAGAGTTCTGCTAGTTTGTGGGGTCAGGAGGTGAGTTCTGCTAGTTTGTGGGGTCAGGAGAAGAGTTCTGCTAGTTTGTGGGGTCAGGAGAAGAGTTCTGCTAGTTTGTGGGGTCAGGAGGTGAGTTCTGCTATTTTGTGGGGTCAGGAGAATAGTTCTGCTAGTTTGTAGGGTCAGGAGGTGAGTTCTGCTAGTTTGTGGGGTCAGGAGGAGAGTTCTGCTAGTTTATGGGGTCAGGAGAAGAGTTCTGCTAGTTTGTGGGGTCAGGAGGTGAGTTCTGCTAGTTTGTGGGGTCAGGAGAAGAGTTCTGCTAGTTTGTGGGGTCATTAGGTGAGTTCTGCTAGTTTGTGGGGTCAGGAGAAGAGTTCTGTGATGAAGTTAACCAGAGAGAATAAACCAAGTGAGTGGATCTCTTTATATCGTCTGTTAAATGAACAATATGTGGTTTTTTTTTATTGCCTGGCAGTGTCCAGTTACCACAAGATCTGTATTAATGCTTTATTACTACAGGATCATCTGTATTAATGCTTTATTACTACAGGATCATCTGTATTAATGCTTTATTACTACAGGATCATAATGTGGCTGTGAATTCAAATGCATGCATAATGCTAATCAGCATATCCATAATGTTAGTCAATATTTCAAAGGCCAAATGTTGTACTTTGAGACAGAATTGTATCAGTACTTCCTTCCTTCAGGCTGTTTATCAGATGCACTGTGTGTGACCCTATATCTGCAGATGTAAACATCTAGTAAACAACCTTTGTTGGGAAAAAGGTCATTTCACAAATCTTTTATATAATCTATATATAAATATATTTATATTATATATTATAATAATATCATCAATATAATATACTTAACTTATTGTACCGAACCCTGAGTCTGTGAACCGTTTCACCCCCTAATATATATCTATATATATCTAAATATATAGATATTGATATACAGTATAGAGAGAGAGAGGTTAGTGAAACAGAGGTTAGTAACCCATGGTAACATACCTCGGCCTGCTGTGGTGTGATGTAGCCCCAGAGAGAGATCAGCCAATAGATTAGTCTGGTGTTGCGTAACAGGAGAGCGTTGACCCACTGAACTGCGGGATGTCCACCGTCCACCGGGCCTGGTGGCTCATAATACAGCTAGCTCATAGCCTAGCCACCTGTAGCAGGGCTTGGCATTAATTTATATATACTGTATATATATATATATATATATATATATATATATATGTTGTGTTTGTGTGTGTGTGTGTGTGTATAAACAACCATCGGGCAAGTAAAACATTTCGTGGTGTGGAGATGTTTGACTTGCCCGTTAGCAAATTGACTTGATTGTTTGTATTAATGTGTGTTCCACAAATATTGTCTATATTCGAGGGATAGCCCTTTAAAACGCCAAAGTCACACAATAACACAAACAATCTTAGTTAGTTGAGTTAGTTGACGAGGAGCGATATAACAGCTGTTTCTGTTTTTTAAAATGATCTTACTCTGACAAAAATGCCTATCTCTGGAGGGATCCTTTCCATAATGTTGTCAGACACTCAGATGTTATGTGTTGCAAACAATCATGAGCATTATTAATAACCGAATAAAAGCGGGTTATGGAGACTTGTCGGCCAGAGTTGAGCGTTGGAAAGAGAGAGTAGAAGAAAGCAAGCATAAATAAACAGTTTCTCACCCATTGAGAAGTGTTTCATTCACGCACCTGTGGTGGAACTTAGCTATGTTAAAAGGCAAGCGGCAAGGGTAGGGTTCGATGAGTAGGGTTAGATGTGTAGGGTTAGATAGGCATGGGTTAGATGTGTAGGGTTAGATAGGTATGGGTTAGATGTGTATTGTTAGATGTGTAGGGTTAGATAGGCATGGGTTAGATGTGTAGGTTTAGATGTGTAGGGTTAGATAGGCATGGGTTAGATATGTAGGGTTAGATAGGCATGGGTTAGATGTGTAGGGTAGATAGGCATGGGTTAGATGGGTAGGATTAGATGTGTAGGGTTAGATGGGTAGGGTTAGATAGGCATGGGTTCGATGGGTAGGATTAGATGGGTAGGGTTAGATAGGCATGGGTTAGATGGGTAGGGTTAGATAGGCATGGGTTAGATGGGTAGGATTAGATGGGTAGGGTTAGATGGTAGGCTAGAGGTTAGGGTTAGATGGGTATGGGTTAGATGTGTAGGGTTAGGGTAGGTTGTAGCTTTTCATTTAAATTGATTGTTCCTTTATATGCCTCCTCTCTCCCCCCTCTCCTCCTCTCTCCCCCCTCTCCTCCTCCTCTCTCTCTTGGTCTTCCTCCCTCCCCCCCCCCCAATCTTCTCTTCTCCCTCTCTTCCATTCTCCCCCCTCCTCCTCCTCCTCTCTCCCTCTCTCTCCCCCCTCTTTCTCCTCCTCCTCTTGGTCTTTCTCCCTCCCACCTCCTCCCCCCTCCCCCCAGCGTTCCCATGGTTTGGGATGGACATCGGAGGAACTCTGGTGAAGCTGGTCTACTTTGAGCCCGTCGACGTCACCGCAGAGGAAGAGCAGGAGGAAGTGGAGAACCTCAAGTCCATCAGGAAATACCTGACGTCCAATGTGGCCTACGGTACTACATATATATATATATATATATATATATATATATAATATTAATATTAATATTAATAAAATGACCTCCACTTTAGCCGACAGTACTACATATATTTGAATATAAATATGAATATAATAACCTCCATGCAATCTTCATGGATCATGGGAAAAGAAAATGAACGGTTTTACAAAAAACTATCAAAATGAACTTTATTGAGTCTTTGAGGTAAAATGCGCATTATAGCGCCTCCTGTGGTCAAAGTGGTACTTCGCAGCAAATACTTAATAAATCATTTTAGTACCACAAAAGTACCAGAATTAATAGTGGTTGTTTTTCTCAATCAGACTGCATTTAAAGTCCATGTAAAGATCATCTGGATTAATGCTTTAAAGGTTTGTAAAGGTTTCAAATCAAACCTGTGTAATAGACTCGTGGCTACTTTACAGATATATTTGTTAAAATCATTTTAACAAATATATATCAAATATAATCGTTTTAACAGATATATTTGTTAAAATTTTCATTTGTTAAAACCTCCATCTTGCCACTTCTGTCAAATGTTTCAGACTACTTTTTTATATTTTGATATTGTCCATTGTATATTTGTAAATCTGTGAGTTTATTTGTATTATTCTGTCGATTTCACTATTGTTGTATTGTACTGTATTGCTATGCAACCTGGCACAAGAATTTCCTTCGGGATTAACAAAGTTCTATCGTATCTTATCGCACAGTATAAATATGCGTAGCTCCGCCCCTCACGCTTGCCGTTTCCTTGGCGATTGACTGATTGACTGATTGGTTGACTGTTCCTCTCAGGTAAGACGGGGGTGCGTGATGTGCACCTGGAGCTGAAGGGACTGAGCATGTGCGGTAGGCGGGGCAACCTGCACTTTATCCGCTTTCCCACGGCGGCCATGCTGCGTTTCATCCAGATGGGCCGCGACAAGAACTTCTCCTCTCTGCACACGTCACTCTGCGCCACCGGGGGCGGGGCCTACAAGTTCGAGGACGACTTCGCCACGGTAAGACGTACTCAAGTATATGTACTGTATACATATATATACTGTATATATACTGTATGTTTTTACATTTTATACCTTTTCAAACAAACAGTTCTAAAGTGCTTCACAGACACGTTTAAATCAGGGTTAAAAGTGATTTGCACATAAAAGTGTGTGTCTGTCTGCCTGTGTGTCTGACTACCTGTCTGTCTATCTGTCCGTCTGTCTACCTGTGTGTGTGTGTGTGTGTGTCTGTCTGTCTACCTGTCTGTCTGTCTGTCTGTCTACCTGTGTGTGTCTGTTTGTCTGTCTAACTGTCTGTCTACCCGTGTCTCTCCGTCTCCCTGTCTGTCTGTCTACCTGTCTGTCTGTCTAACTGTCTGTCTACCTGTCTGTCTACCTGTTTGTCTGTCTACCTGTCTGTCTCTCCGTCTACCTGTCTGTCTGTCTGTCTACCTGTGTCTCTCCGTCTACCTGTGTCTCTCCGTCTACCTGTGTCTCTCCGTCTATCTGTGTCTCTCCGTCTACCTGTCTCTCTGTCTACCTGTCTGTCTCTCTGTCTACCTGTCTGTATGTCTACGTGTCTGTCTACCTGTCTGTATGTCTACCTGTCTGTCTGTCTGTCTAGATTGCGGCCCTGCAGCTGCGTAAGCTGGACGAGCTGGACTGCCTGATCCGGGGTCTGCTCTTCATGGACCGGGTGGGCTTCAACGGCCACCCGGAGTGCTTCTACTTCAGCAACCCCTCGGACACGCAGGGCTGCGTCAAGACCCCCTGTCGCCTTGACAACCCCTTCCCCATGCTGCTGGTCAACATCGGCTCCGGGGTCTCCATCCTGGCCGTCCACTCCCTGCACGACTACAAGAGAGTCACGGGAACCAGGTACGGGATTACACTCTTCATGATTCAAGATTTAGTTTTTATTGCCATATGTAACAAGTACAATGGAATGCTTACTCCCCATTCACTCCTGCAGTATTCTTACAAACATAAATGCTAAAACAACTCTGAACAATTATTAATATAGTACCTAATAAGTACAGTATGTAATGGTAAAAAGTAACAAGTAAAGTAGTAATACTCTGGCTGTTGGGGCAAACATGTAGTAAAAGTCTGCGTGTTCATCATAATAATGAATGATTAATTATTAATTTGTGTGTGTGTGTGTGTGTGTGTGTGTGTGTGTGTGTGTGTGTGTGTGTGTGTGTGTGTGTGTGTGGTGTGTGTGTGTGTGTGTGTGTGTGTGTGTGTGTGTGTGTGTGTAGTCTAGGGGGCGGGACCTTCCTAGGGCTGTGCTCTCTGCTGACCGGCTGCAGGTCCTTTGAGGAGGCTCTGGAGATGGCCAGCAGAGGAGACTCCACCAACGTGGACAAGCTGGTGAAGGACATCTACGGGGGAGACTACCAGCGATTCAGCCTGCAGGGCAACGCTGTGGCCTCCAGGTTAGTCCAAAGCTGTGGCCTCCAGGTTAGTCCAAGGTTGTGGCCTCCAGGTTAGTCCAAGGTTGTGGCCTCCAGGCTAGTCCAAGGCTGTGGCCTCCAGGTTAGTCCAAGGCCTCCAGGTTAGTCCAAGGCTGTGGCCTCCAGGTTAGTCCAAAGCTGTGGCCATGAGTTTAGTGTGAGGAGAGAGGATTTGGAGGTGAGGGAGTCTAACTGTGTTGTACTTTAATGATGTGTTTGAGGGTAATGATGTCATAATGATGTCATGTGTTGCAGTTTTGGTCACATGATTTGTAAGGAGAAGCGGGACAGCGTCAGTAAAGAGGACCTGGCCAGAGCCACGCTGGTCACCATCACCAACAACATAGGATCTATAGCGCGCATGTGTGCCGTCAATGAGGTACGCACACAGACACACACACACACACACACACACACACACACACACACACACTGTACGATATGTGTGTGTGTGTGTGCGGTCAACAGTGTGTTTTGTTGTGGCGGTCTGAACAGAAAATCGAGCGTGTGGTGTTCGTGGGGAACTTCCTGCGGGTCAACACTCTGTCCACCAAGCTGCTGTCCTACGCCATGGACTACTGGTCCCACGGACAACTCAGAGCCCTGTTCCTTGAGCACGAGGTACCTGACCCTAACCTGACCCATGACCCATGACCCCTAACCCTTGACCCCTAACCCTTAACCCCCCCCCCCCGCCCCCCCAGCCCTCTTCCTGGAACAGGTTTGTACCGGACCAGACTAACCCAGGCCATGTGTGTGGTGTGTGTGTGGTGTGTGTGTGTGTGTGTAGGGGTACTTCGGGGCGGTGGGAGCTCTGTTGGAACTGTTGAAGACATCAGAGGATCCCTGATGATGTCATCGAACCAAGATGACAAGATGACATCGACAGACTAACTACCGATGACGTCACCACGTGTGATGTCATCAACGGACTACTGAAAGGCCTGACATCACCGCCTGGTGTTGTGATGTCATAGACTACTGAAAGGCCTGAAATCGCGGCCTGGTGTTGTGATGTCATCGACTACTGAAAGGCCTGAAATCGCGGCCTGGTGTTGTGATGTCATCGACTACTGAAAGGCCTGAAATCACGGCCTGGTGTTGTGATGTCATCGACTACTGAAATGCCTGACATCACTGCCTGGTGTTTGTGATGTCATAGACTAAGAACTGTTGAACCAGGAAAAGCCATTTAAATAATCAAAGTGTAAATATTTGTGCTTTCATGTCGGTATCTGAACAGGGAAGTATTTGAAGTGGTTTAACATGGAGCCATTTATGAGGACAGCTCGGGTACAGTATATAATGTGTGTATATATACTGTATGTATATAATAATTTGTCAGATAGAGTGTTTCGCATTGTAAATTTATAGAACCTGCTCTTGACACTGACACTGAACCAAACCTTTTTATTTAGGTCGCTGCCAATTGGTTAACCCCTTAGCAACAACAACTATGAAACACTGGAACCTAGCAACAAACAACTACGATATCACTAGTAACACTAGCAACAAGCAATTCAGGATTACAACTGTAACCGAGCCCTCAATGTCTATTCCTTTAAACATAATTATCTTCAATATCATGTCGATATTTTTTCTGACATGAATGTTTAGAAATGTATAATATAGTTGTGAAGAGAACAAACTATCTGACCAGTGCTGCTGGTTAACTGCTGGTTTAGGGGTTCGTTTTAAAGGGTTTAGGTTAGGGATGTTAATATATTTCTGAAGAGAAAAACTCTGTGACTAGTGCTGCTGGTTAAGGTTTGAATTGATAACTGAATCATGAAATCATAAATTATACTCTGAAGTGGACTATTTTTAGAATAAAAGAATAAAAAACAAATGATAGTTTTAGTGTGTGCGGTTGTTTGTTATTTTGTAACTATACTTGCCTCACCACGTTCCATGCTTGTTTGTAAATGCTTTTTACAGCTGTACATACACTGTCTGTTTTAGACACAGCACTGTGTAGTAAATTACTTAACTTAAGATACAATGATTAGTTTAATATCCCAAAAATGATTTATTTAATTCACCCGGGGTAGTTTGCCGCATATGAGTATGTATGGACCAGCAGCGTTGGGTGTGTGTTAAGCAAAGGTGTGGTGCAGCTGTGAACAGGTCTACATCAGATCAGACACACTGGCTTCGTGTTGTCTGTGTGTTGTGTGTCGTGTGTGTGTTGTCTGTGTGTTGTTTGTGTTTGTTGTCTTGTGTGTGTGTGTCTTGTGTGTGTTTGTGAGTGGTGTGTGTGTGTGTGTGCTGTGTGTGTGTGTGTGTGTGTGTGTGTGTGTGTGTGTGTGTGTGTGTGTGTGTGTGTTTGTGTGTGTGTGTGTGCGTGTGTGTGTGTGTGTGTGTGTGTGTGTGTGCGCGTGATGCCAGGACCCCATAGACCCCCTAACCCTTGACCCCTAACCCTTAACCCCCCCCCCCGCCCCCCCAGCCCTCTTCCTGGAACAGGTTTGTACCGGACCAGACTAACCCAGGCCATGTGTGTGGTGTGTGTGTGTGTGTGTGTGTGTGTGTGTAGGGGTACTTCGGGGCGGTGGGAGCTCTGTTGGAACTGTTGAAGACATCAGAGGATCCCTGATGATGTCATCGAACCAAGATGACAAGATGACATCGACAGACTAACTACCGATGACGTCACCACGTGTGATGTCATCAACGGACTACTGAAAGGCCTGACATCACCGCCTGGTGTTGTGATGTCATAGACTACTGAAAGGCCTGAAATCGCGGCCTGGTGTTGTGATGTCATCGACTACTGAAAGGCCTGAAATCGCGGCCTGGTGTTGTGATGTCATCGACTACTGAAAGGCCTGAAATCACGGCCTGGTGTTGTGATGTCATCGACTACTGAAATGCCTGACATCACTGCCTGGTGTTGTGATGTCATAGACTAAGAACTGTTGAACCAGGAAAAGCCATTTAAATAATCAAAGTGTAAATATTTGTGCTTTCATGTCGGTATCTGAACAGGGAAGTATTTGAAGTGGTTTAACATGGAGCCATTATGAGGGACAGCTCGGGTACAGTATATAATATGTGTGTATATATACTGTATGTATAAATACAATTTGTCAGATAGATGTTTCCATTGTAAATTTATAGAACCTGCCTTTGACCTGCCACTGAACCAGAACCTTTTTATTTAGGTCGCTGCCTTGGTAACCCCTAGCAACAACCAACTATGAAACACTGGAACCTAGCAACAACCAACTACGATACACTGTAACCTAGCAACAACCAATCAGGATACACTGTAACCGAGCCCTCAATGTCTATTCCTTTAAACATAATTATTTCAATATCATGTCGATATTTTTCTGACATGAATGTTTAGAATGTATAATATATTTGTGAAGAGAACAAACTATCTGACCAGTGCTGCTGGGTTAACTGCTGGTTAGGGGTTCGTTTTAAGGGTTAGGGGTTAGGATGTAATATATTTCTGAAGAGAACAAACTCTGTGACTAGTGCTGCTGGGTTAAGGTTTGAATTGATAACGAATCATGAATCATAAATTATACTCTGAAGTGACTATTTTAAGAATAAAAGTAAAAACAAATGAGTGTTTAGTGTGTCGGTTGTATTGTTATTTTGTAACTAGTACTTGCCTCACCATCGTTCCCAATGCTTTGTTTGTAAATGCTTTGTTACAGTGTACATACACTGTCGTTTTAGACGCAGCACTGTGTAGTAAATTACTTTACTTAGATACAATGATTAGTTTAATTCAAAATGATTTATTTAATTCACCCGGGGTAGTTGCCGCATTTGAGTATGTATGGACACAGGTGTGTGTGTGTGTAAGCAAAGGTGTGTGCAGCTGTGAACAGGTGTGGTGGTTCCTGAAAAGCTCAATTGAGGTCAATTGAAATTCCATCAGACCCGATATCGATTTGTGAGACTAAATGACACCAAACACTTCTCTAGTATTCCTCTAGGTGGCAGTGCAGGCTCAATAATAATGTCATGTTACTTTTAGTGCTTACTACTGCCTGGAATATTAGTAAGCATAAGGTCAATTGATGTTAGTTTTTTTAGTTGTAACAATCTCTGAAGTAGTAGTAACAATCTTAGCAGTAACAATCTCTAAAGTGGTAATAGGAAGCTATCAATTCAGTGGGACTATTTTGAGGTAATTTAAGAGTTAGTGCCAAGAATCAAACTTAAAACTAAACATTTATATTGTTTAGGACAAGAAATAGTCTTTAAAAGAACAAGGGGATTATTGTAAAAATAGCACCACTGTTGCTCAATATATTTGCCCTGTGGTTATATTAATAACAATAGTTATACTATACTCATATACATGTATTATATTAATAGTTGTATGAATAATAATAGTTACTATTCATAATCCACAACACACACACACACACTTTATATATGACAAGACACTTTTATTTTGTACAGTACAAGCGGAGTATTGACATACAGGCCACAGGAAGATCATGCTCCCATGACAACACATATGAACGTGTCACTTCCTGCTGAGCTACGACACAGCGAGAGGTTGGCTGACGGAGTCTGGGGGCGTGGCCAGCAAGACAGGAGCCAATCGCAGCAGCTCTCTGAAGGGCAGACCCAGAGGGGCGAACGACATCAACATGTTACCTACACACCCTCGCTCTACCGGAGAGAGAGAGAGTGAGAGAAAGCGAGAGAGATGTTTTAATGAAAGTAAATATAATAAAGTATTTCCATAAAACACTGTGTGTTTGTATAGTAATATGTGTGTTTTTGTACAGTAATGTGTGTGCCGTGTGTGTGCGTTTGTGTTTGTATAGTGAGTGTGTGTGTGTTTGTATGGCAAGTGTGTGTGTGTGTGTGTGTGTGTGTGTGTGTGGTGTACCTTCGGCTGAAGCCTGGGGCATGCTGGGTAGGGCGCTGTAGACCAGGAAACAGGCCAGCATGCTGTTCTGATTGGCTGACACCTGGCCCTTCTTCAGGTAGGACTCTAACACACACCTGTGATCTACGAGCACACACCACACGCCTGTTATCTACACAACACGCCATACCACTGCAGTATATACACACCCACCAATGTACAGACCACACACACCACACACACAAAACGGTTACGTACGTTCTGTACGTACGTACAGACGTACAGGACGTACGTTACAGACAGACGTACGTACAGACAGACAGACCGAAGAACAGACCAAGACGACAGACAGACAGACCAGACAGACAACACACAGGACACACCAGACCACACAGGACCACACACACACACACACACACACACACAGCTCTGCTCCGTACTGTTGTGCCAGGTCTCCATGGTGATGTCGGCCATGCTGTGGATGACTGAGAGGAACTCGGAGGAGAGCAGGATGCTGTAGTGTTTGGGCTCCACCTGCAGGGCGCGCCGCTGCACCAGCTCCAGCACCAAACGCACCTGCCACAGGGGGAAGGTGTGGTCCAGAGCCCCGCCCTGCAGCCGCCGCACCGCCTGGACACACACGCACACGCCACACACACACACACAGTTGAGTGGCATCACACACACTACTGTACATCACACTCACATGCACCTGTTCCATACATACACACACATGTACACCACACACACACACACCTACCTGTATCACACAAACACACACACACCTGTATCACACACACAAACACATACACATGTACACCACGCGCACACACCTGTACCACACAGACACACACACACACACACCATGTGAGTGGCATCACACACACTACTGTACATCACACTCACACACACCTGTTCCACACATACACACACATGTACACCACACACACACGTACACCACACACACACACCTGTATCACAGCCACATACACACACCTGTATCACAGCCACACACACACACACACACACACACACACACACACACACACACACACACACACACACACACACACACACACACACACACACACACACACACACACACACACACACACACACACAGGAATAGGTAGGTGAGGGGAGGTTGGTAGTTTGCTGCCATACCTGCTCAAGGGCGATGTAGGTGGGGAGCATCTCTGGGGTCTCCTGAGTCACACACTCGGTTAGCATGGAAGAGAACCAGTGTACCTCCTCCACCTGCACGCGCACACACACACACACACGCACGCACACATGCACGCACACACGTACGCACGCACACACAGTGAGGCAAACATTAGCAGGAAAAGTAGTATCTTGTTTACTCTTGACTTGTACCTACTTGTTCCTCCAGGGGGCGTGCAAGTGTATAATAAGGCAGACTACTGGCTTACACTTCCACGCTGCACTACATTGGGAGTCACCTGTTTGGATCCCGTTGAGTCTTTGCAGAAGAGCTCTGAGAAGGAGACGAGCGCAGCGTCCGACGTGAAGATGGAGATGTCCTCAGGCTACGCACAAAACACAGCTCATGTTCATGTGCTAAATAAAGCGCTCACTGTGGTTGCAGCAGTTCATATGATAACTGTAATCTTGGCAGCTCCATTCTAACTATGACGCTAGTAGCTCAGTGTTAACTCAGATGCTAGTAGCTCTGTGATACCTCAGATGCTAGCAGCTCAGTGTTAACTCAGATGCTAGTAGCTCTGTGATACCTCAGATGCTAGCAGCTCAGTGTTAACTCAGATGCTAGTAGCCAGGAGTGTTGTGCGTTACCTTGAAGGCCTGCAGCTTGGAGCTGTGCTGGTTGACCTTGGAGGACAGCAGGCTCTTCCAGCCCTGAGGATCCTCCTTGTAAGGCAGCCGGCCGGCCCTCAGCTTCACATACAGCACCCCATCCCTGGACAGGATGGACCTGAGAGAGGCCGAGTGTCATTACGACATGTTTACTATGTGTTTACTATGTGTTTACTATGTGTTTACTACATGTTTAGTATGCGTGTAGTACCTGAGGTGCTGTGTGTCTTTGCTGAGGTCGATGGAGAGCTCCCAGTAGCGAGGGCCTTTCACCTTCACCTACAACCACAAACAACCAGTAAACACCGCAAAACACAAGTAAACAACCACAAACAACCAGTACACAACCACAAACAACCAGTACACAACCACAAACACCAGTAAACAACCAGTAAACAACCAGAAACACAAGTAAACAAACACCAGTAAACAACCAGAAACACAAGTAAACAACCACAAATACAAGTAAACAACCACAAACAACAAGCAATCAACCACCGGTCGACAACCACAAACAAGCAGTGTGTGAGCGGCGGCGGGCGGGGGGGGGAGGTGCTGGGGAGGACCTGCTTGAGGAGGTGGAGCTCGGGCAGGAGTGTTGGAGCCATGATCTCCACCGTGGTCTCCTTGTACCATTGGCTCTCCTGCAGGTACACCAGAGCACAGATGATTAATCATTTTAATAATAAAATAAATTGCAATTTGATGCACAAAGAAAAAACACAACGCAAAGAAACAGCAGGTTCATTAATTTCATGTATAGCAATTAGGGTTAAAATCACAGGGTAAGGGGGTTAGGGGTAGCTTCTGTTTCTCCTGTAAGATCGTTCTGGCCAGGCTTCAAGCTGTCCGTTTGTGTCTGAACCACCGGTGGTTCAGTGGACCAATCAGCATCCTACTGCCAGATACAGTGGGTGTGGTTTAGGTCTAGGTGTGACGACACACAAAGCAACGGTTTGTTCGGTAAAAACAATAGCGGATAGACAGATGGTTCAGCCAATCACCTTCCAAGGATTCTTTTGAAAGTGCCCGCCCTTGGAAACCAAACAGTTTCCAATGACGTCAGCAGGGTTAGTGTTTGGGGTTAGGTACCTTGTAGGTGAGGTCCAGCAGGGTTAGTGTTAGGGGTTAGGTACCTTGTAGGTGAGGTCCAGCAGGGTTAGTGTTAGGGGTTAGGTACCTTGTAGGTGAGGTCCAGCAGAGCGTAGCAGGGCTTCAGCGTGTCGACGTCGACTGGGACCAGGAGACGGGGCTGGGCTGCCAGGACCACCAGGTGGCGGAGGGCCTGCAGGTGGTACCTGAAGGAATATTAATATTATATATTACAGTGCTCAAAAGAGTGACTAAAGCCACGTTGCTACCGCAGGAACCTTCTCCAAGAACATTCTCCAGGAACTTTCCCCAGGAACTTGGATAAATTCCTGCCCTGGTGTGTGCAAAAACCACCAACACATAACGTAACATGTATTAACACATATTGTATATTTGGCAAATCGGCAGATTTGCAACCATTCTGTGTGACAAAGAATGTGTTTTATGTTCGATTTGACATTCAAGTTAGTTTTTTGTTAAGAACATATTACAGTGTATAATGGTTTTATAAACTGTTACAGGTTGGCATTCTAATAAATGTTAATATAATTAACATTGTCTGCATTTATTTGCATTTATGTATCAAGATACAAATGACATTTGGTATTTGTCACTTAGATCTACAAATTACAATACACAATACCCAAAAGCAATTAAAATGTGCATTTCAAATACATTTCACTGAAATAATGCCCACCTCTGGTGTGAATGTGTGTGTATCAGTGTGTGTGTGTAAGTGTGTCAGTGTGTGTGTGTGTGTGTGTGTGTGTGTGTGTGTGTGTGTGTGTGTGTGTGTGTGTGTGTGTGTGTGTGTGTGTGTGTGTGTGTGTGTGTGTGTGTGTGTGTGTGTGTGTGTGTGTCAGCGAGTGTGTGTGTGTGTGTGTGTGTGTGTGTGTGTCAGTGGGGATGTGTTACCTGTTGTCGGTGCTGTGAGCAGGGTAGTGGGGGTACAGAGCACACAGCAGTGCAGCGATGGCCGAGTTGGACGTGCTCAGAGACAACCTACACACACACACACACACACACACACGCACACACGCACGCACGCAGCTCTGTCAATGGGTTCCGGGTCAGGGGTCAACGAGCAGAACTATTAAGTCATCAATGTTAAGGGGCGTCGGGGTCAAATCTGAGGACACTTAAACATCCCATAATCCACTATATATACATGTAATGCTACATGCATGTGTTAGCCCACGAAGACAGAAGATAATATATCATATATAGCATATAGTAGACAGTGTAGTATAGTACCAGTCCCTGCCCAGGAACAGGATGCCCAGGGCCATGTGGAAGGATTCTAAAAAACATAGAGTATAGTATATTATATATTGTATAGTATATAGTGTGTGTTTTACCGGCCCCTGCCCAGGAACAGGATGCCCAGTGCCATGTGGTGGGCCATGTGGAAGCCGTAGTTCATCTCCCCCCCGGTGCGCTTGTGGAGAAAGCGGCAGACCTGGAGGACCCTGAGGTCTCCAGAGCCACACATCACCATGGACAGAGCCAGCAGCACCATGGACAGGCACGTCTGGGGGTTGTAGTGACCCGTCTGAGGGAGGACCATGACAGAGTGATGACTAATTTCGACAGTTTGAGAGATATTGCAATTGCGAAAAGATTCACTAATAGTGGGAATGATCATTTTTAAAAAAATGTCATTTTCATTACAAATGTACAGGGTTGTGACAGGGTGAGGTGGCAGGTCTGTGACAGGGTGAGGGGGGCAGGGTCGTGACAGGGTGAGGGGGGGCAGGGTCGTGACAGGGTGAGGGGGGCAGGGTCGTGACAGGGTGAGGGGGGCAGGGTCGTGACAGGGTGAGGGGTGCGGGGTCGTTATAGGGTGAGGCGGGGGGGGGGGGGGCTGTGCGCACCACGGCAGCGGTGGAGGAGGTCAGTGTCTTCATGAAGCTCCGGCAGAAGCTGTAGAGACACTCGAAGGCTTCAGAGTTGGAGGAGCCGGCGAAGCGGAAACCCACGGCCAGACACGCCCCGGCGATGATGTAATCATGAGCTTGTCTGAAAGAGCGAGCACAGAGATTACTTAGGAGAGAGAGAGAGAGAGAGAATACTTAATTGCTTAGGAGAGAGAGAGAGAGAGAGAGAGAGAGAGAGAGAGAGAGAGAGAGAGAGAGAGAGAGAGAGCGAGCGAGAGAGAGAGAGCGAGCGAGAGAGAGATACTCACGCCAGAGTTTCCATGGTAACATCTTCTGCTACACCTGCGCTTCCAATATTCTCCTGGATGATCTGAAGAAAAATCAACTGTTAGACAGGTGTTAGTGTAAGTGTCAGGTGTGTGTGTGTGTGTCAGGTGTGTGTGTGTACCTGGGGAACATTACTGCGGACCCAGTCAGCGTCCGGGAGGATCTCATCCCACATGATGATACACCGGGCGAGAGACTGCAACACACACACACACACGCGCGCACACGCACGCAGAATAACGAGGTGGGTGGGCGGGTGAAACACAATGAGCACTTGTAATCCGTTTCCCCCCCTTTACATCACCGCTGTACGACTTTAACTGACAGGCATGGCTGGCATCAGATGATCAAATACATCTGTGTAACAAAGTACTCATGCACTAGTACTGGGCCGGAATATTTGAATACTCGGATAGTCTATTAATGCTATGCCGTGTGGTGTGAGAGCGGGAACTATGTGTGAGGCTTCTCTCTCTCTCCCCCCTCTCCCGCCTCCATCTCTCACCCGCAGCAGGAGGAACTCTGGCTTGATGAAGTCCAAGAGAAACATGGTGTCAGGAGCCTTTAGCCAATCAGCGATGGACCTGCACACAACCAGGAAGTGAGGAGGAGGTGTTAAAACAGACAAACTCTTGACCTCTCAGACACCTCCAGTGAGTCTTCACCTACCAGCGAGTGACGTGACCCTATGAGCATTTCATGTCATCTTGGTTTGCATTTGTATCTCGGTAACATTAACATTCAGGGTTTACCTGTGCAGGTAAGTCACTAGTTGGTTAATTGGTTCATTATTAAATTTCGGACAGCATAACATTATTCAAATACTTCCGGTTTGTAGTTTGGTTGGCCAATACATAATCCACACACTGTCATTGTCTGCGTTACTTTGCCTGTAAGGTTGCAGACAGTTACCTTTGACCAGCCAGGTTGTCAGTGACTACGTGTGTGCTTTCTGTGGTCAACGTGCCTTTTAGCAAGGAGCAGCTTCAGCTTTCTCCGGAGATTCATTCTGTCTTTCTCACACTCGCTACACGGTTACCATGTTCACGCCTCAAGTCTTGACCTGCTTAGGTGTGTTAGGGTAATGGCCTCCTGGTTAGGTGTGGTGTTAGGCTATGACCTCTGCCTTGGCCTGTGCAGTTTTAATGT
The DNA here is from genome assembly GCA_002895965.2 of Coryphaenoides rupestris. Classification (NCBI taxonomy): domain Eukaryota; kingdom Metazoa; phylum Chordata; class Actinopteri; order Gadiformes; family Macrouridae; genus Coryphaenoides; species Coryphaenoides rupestris. The sequence goes on along the minus strand of PIJE02000071.1, from coordinate 50,618 downwards.
GTTAGTAAGTGGTTGTTTCATGTTTGTTCCTCTGCTGTGTGGTGGCAAATTAATTTCCCCCCGGGATCAATAAAGGTGATCTAATGTCACCTGTTGTTGGTCTTCAGGTAGATCATAGCGAGGGCAAGGGTCGCTCCAGGACACGTCACGTCAACGTTGATGCTGTCACCTTCCTGAGAACATCAATTCATCATTACTGCATCATGAATTCATCATTACTTCATCATGAATACTTAATCAATTCATCATTACTGCATCATGAATTCATCATTACTTCATCATGAATCATTATAAGATAGTACTAGTAGCGCTAACCTTGATCTGGTAGCAAGGTAAATTGTGGGAGTCTCTAGATAGTACTAGTAGTAGTACTAGATAGTACTAGTCCTGCTAACCTTTATCTGGTAGCTGGGGTACTTGTGGCGGTCTCTAGATAGTACTAGTAGTATTGTTAGATAGTACTAGTAGTGCTAACATTGATCTGGTAGCTGGGGGACGTGTGGCGGTCTCTAGATAGTACTAGTATATGCTTTTCACACTACATATAACCCCGGGTTAAGGACGCATTTAACCCTGCATTTAACCTCAGGCTAAGCAGCGTTTCACACTTGCATTTTTGAAAGAGGGTTAGCACCGCTTTTAACCCTGGGTTAACTAACCCTGCTCCAAGCACCAAGTGTGAAAAGCCTAGTAGTATTGTTAGATAGTACTAGTGGTGCTAACCTTGATCTGGTAGCTGGGGGACTTGTGGCGGTCCCTGGAGCAGCCGGGCTGGGGCCGGCGGTGCCCGCCCACCATGTACTGGTATAGCTGCTCCGGAACATTCAGGTCCGTCATCCCCACCAGACTGCTGCCATGCTGGGAGAGAGACATAGAGGCACACACACAGAGAGAGAGAGAGAGAGGTCAAACTACTGTGTGTGTGCGTGTGCGTGCGTGTGCGTGTGTGTGTGTGTTGCTCACCCCCAGACAGACCATGCCCAGGGCCAGTCCTGCTGCGAGAGAATAGGACTCTCTGTCTGTACAGTACTCCATCTCTGGACCGGGTGGACGACCTGAAGTATACAATATTATATATCATATATACTATACTGTATATTACTAGAATCGAATACACACACATGCACACCATATAGTTAAAAGGTATAAACAGATATACAATAGCAGTCTATAAATATAAATATAAATATATAATATCATAATGCATACCTATCTCTGCCAGCAGTACTTCAGCATTGTGTCTGTGTCCTGTTCCCTGGTACACCAAGCCAATACCCAGAACTGCTGCCACCTGTACACATAAACGCCTGTATGTTAGTAGAAGTTAGCCTGTATGTTAGCAGTAGTTTACCTGTTTGTGATCAATACCGGTAGTTAGCCTGTATGTTAGCAGTAGTTAGCAAGTACGTTAGCATTAGTCAGCATGTGGCTTACCTGGACATTGTGTGGGACGTCCAGCTCTGTGGAGGTGGGCGGGAGCAGGGCGGGGATATGGATGCTGAGCAGCCGAGTGATGGACATGTCCATGGTCCCCAGCTTGGCAGAGGACACTCCCAGCAGGAGGCCGATACTGGTCATCTCATGACCCTGGAACACCCAACAGAGTGTGTTACAACCACGCCCTCCCTTGTGTTACAACCACGTCCTCTGTTGCGTTACAACCACGCCCTCCGTTGTGTTACAGCCATGCCCTCCTCTGTGTTCCGGAATGGGAGCAGCATGTCAGTGTGACTGAGGGAACATAATGAGACACCAGAGCTGTGAAGCTCTCGGGTCTTATTAAACTTCAACTGTGTGTGTGCGTGTGTGTGTGTGTGTGTGTGTGTGTGTGTGTGTGTGTGTGTGGGGGGTGTGTATGTGTGCGTGTACCTTGGTGAGGTAGTCGTGGATGTTGAGCGTGGCTAGTTTGGTCAGGTGACCATTGAGCCCCAGAGCCATGAGGAACCCTGCGTACTCATTGGCCAGTTCAGGACTCTTGGGTTTATTGTAGGCGATCCAGGCAGAGTCCACCTACAAGACAAGATCATTCATAAACAATCATAAATATAAATAATATATATTCAGCGGAAGAGAGGAGAGAGTAGGAGAGAGATAGGAGAGATTACCTGGGAGGTGGGGCTAGGATACCAGGGATGTGGGGCTAGAATACCATGAGGTGGGGCTATAGTACTTGGGAGGCGGGGCTAGGGTCCCTGGGAGGCAAAGCTATAGTACATGGGAGCTGGGGCTACAGTACCTGGGAGGTGGGGCTAGAATACCTGGGAGGTGGGGCTAGAATACCTGGGAGGCAGAGCTATAGCCCATGGGAGGTTGGGCGACAGTACCTGGGAGGCAGGGCTAGAATACCTGGGAGGCGGGGCTCGAATACCTGGGAGGCGGGGCTCGAATACCTGGGAGGTGGGGCTAGAATACCTGGGAGGCAGGGGCTATCTTCAGACCAGCAGCCACTCCGTTGTGGAAGCTGGACCAGCTGGTCATGTTGGCGGGAACGTCGATGTTCCCACTGCTCAGGTCTACCATGGTGCTCCTGGGCGGAGCCCGGCCTGAACACACACATGCACACACCTGGTCACTATGGTTACAGTACACCTTTAGTGTTACTGATTTGTCCGAGGTCGGTGATCACCTGTGAGGTTGAGTTTGGGGACAGGAAGTGGCTGCGTGGGGACAGGCTGGTAGGAGAAGAGGCTGAAGAGACCTCGGCCAACAGGTAGGGCCATGGTCCGCTGGCACAGCTGGAGCAGTCTGGAGTAAAGACAGGTAGTCAGGTAGACAGATGTAGAGAGATGCAGGTGGACAGGTAGAGAGAGACAGGTAGAGAGAGACAAGTAGTCAGGTGTAAAGACCGGAGAGTATAGAGAGAGACCGGTGGTGAGACAGGTAGAGGGAAAGACAAGGAGAGAGAAAGACGGGAAGAGAGAGAGAGAGACAGGTAGAGATAGAAACACACACAGGCACTCTCTTACTTGTTCTCCTTCTCCTCGATGAAGTCGTGGTCAGAGACCTCTGGGAGCTGCTGAACCCGGACCCGGACCGGCCTGGAGCTCTGGAGTAGCCTCCTCACCTCCTCCACACGCTGGTCCTGACTCCAGATCAACCCCGATACCTGCAGGAGGGGAGGGGAGGAGGAAGGAGGGGAGAGGAGGAGGAAGGAGAACAGAGGGGAGTTGGGAGAGGGGAGGATAGGAGAGAGGGGAGGAGATGAGAGAGAGGTTAAATATCCGGAGTGTCAGGGGTCAAAACCGTGTTGTGTGAAAAGTGTTGCTGACTGGTCTACCTCCCCATTGATGTCCGACATCCCGTCCTCTTCCTCGTCTGGTTCTGTGGAGGAAGATGAGGAGGAGGGCTCCAGGGACACCCCCGAGCCTACAGACTACACACCACACACACACACGCACACACACATTTATAGAGATGCTTTGAATTGAATTGTTGTCGATAAAGCTTGACATATATCCAATGGCAAGCAGAGGGTAAACAGAACTTACAGTTTTGTTGTTCGCCAGGCTCATCTTGTGGGCTTGTTTAGTTAGATCCTGTCTTCCAATGAGCAGACAGACCTCTTCGGACCAATCAGAGTATGGTTGCTCACGGCAACGATAGATGGCTTCTCTAATTGGTAGAGCCACCCCAAAGGGGACCGACTCCAGGTCCTTCAGAGTGAATCCTGACCAATCGAAGCAGACTTCATTAAAGGGATGACTATAGAGCACTAGACTAGACCAACCCTTTAATCATAGAGCTCTAGACTAGACCAACCCTTTAATCATAGAGCTCTAGTCTAGTCAAGACTAACCCTTTAATCATTGAGTTCTAGTCTAGACTAACCCTTCAATCACAGAGCTCTAGAATAGTATGCTACTACTTTGACTACTTGACACAATCCAACACACTGTAGGAACAACAGAATACAGAGAGCTTGAGGGTCTGCCTCACCTGAGGAGGAGAGCCAGAGAATGAGCTTCTCAGCCAGACTGGAACCTCCTGGCTGGTCCACAACACTGGGCCCTGGTCTGGAGACACAGAACACATGACATACCAGCACCAACACACCTGGGGTTACCAGCACTAACACGCTACTATGCATCACACTACTGGTAACACTCAGGCAAGCCACGTTAAATTAGCCTTTTTACAGACACTAACACTCCACACTATGGGTGCACCAAGGGTGTGTGTGTGTTAGGGCTGTGTGTGTGAGAGTGAGAGTGAGAGAGAGAGAGAGAGAGAGAGAGAAAGAAACCTCACACATAGCTCCCGCAGAGAGAGAGAAACATATCCAAATCAGTTTCCAGATAATATTTGGATGTGGGAAATAATTTCAGCGCAACGGGGAAATATATGAGAAAACATAATCAGAATCAGATACTCTAGTACCAGAATAATATTTCTTATTATTAGTCTTTTACTTTACCTTTGGCTGGCTTGTTCAGCAGAACTGGTCTTCTGACCTGTTCGGGTGAGAGAGAGAGAGAGGGGGAGAGAGTGGAAGACACACAGAGAGAGACAGAAAGAGAGAGACAGAGAGAGAGAGACAGACAGATGGAGAGAGATTAGTTTTTGGTTGTCTGATAATGACACCTGATGACATCACCAGAAATTTGAATGAATCTTCTATTGAATCACAGAACAAACCAATTTAATTCACTGATGAACAAACTGAGTTAATGCACTCTGTCCCCCAGTCTGTCTCCCCTCCTGCTCCGGTGTGTGTGTGTGTGTGTGTGTGTGTGTCATGAATACACATACAAAGCACACGTGCACACGCACATACCTGCAGAGAGCTTGGTCAGGTACTTAGGAAGGTTAGAGGAGGTGGCGTCAACATCTCCAACGATGTACAGAGCATAACTCTGCAATTATATTAGAAAAGAGAGAGCATAACTCTGGAGTTATATTAGAATAGAGGGAGCATAACTCTGGAGTTATATTAGAATAGAGAGAGCATAAGTCTGTAGTTACATTAGAAAATAAAGAGCATAACGGTAACTCTGTAGTTGTATTAGAATAGAGAGAGCACAACTATTATATTATATTAGATATTTGGAGGTTCATACCAGAATGAGCAGTCTGGTTCTCTCACAGATCCCTGGCAGGAAGGGGAAGGGCTGGACTTCCTCCCCCCAGAGGCAGCTGCTGAACCAGCCCAATACACTGGGAGGCTCCGCCTTCAGGTAGGACGGACGGACCATCTGACCAATCAGAGCTGAAAGGGATGAGGGAGGACGATCAGGAAACGCCTTCACCAACATTAATAAACTATACTGTTGCACACCTGTTATGTGAGCATTGTATGTAATCCTGTAATCCTAGCCCGATTTTCCTGTCGCCGACAAGTTTTTAGAAGACCTTACGACTTCAAAAGGACTATAAAGAGTAGGTTTTACCTGCTATGTGAGGACTGTATGTAAGAATGAATCATGTTTTACCTGCTTTTAGGGGACTGTGTATACATGGCTTACCCTGGTCTATCAGGCAGGAGTCATTGAAGTTGCTGATGAATTCTGGGTAGTCTCTCCAGTACAGATCTGTGTACTGCTCCAGCTGAAGGTCCCTGCACACCACAACACAGGTCAGTTGACACAATAGTTCATTATAATACCGTGTTGATGAATTGGACTATGTTAATGTGCATTAAGATACATTAATTAGTCATTCTATATCAAGTATGGATTCTCCCAAGGAGAGGAGCGGACGTTCCCCTTGGTAATGAAGGTCTGAAGTAGTTGATTGATAATCAATACTTTCTAATCAGCAGGAGCACACGCAACCTGCTGTGAATGGCTGCTCTCATTGGCAACGAGAACCCTGGTGTATATATCCACATGGTTTTTTTCACATGAGGTCCAGTGATCTAGGTCCTAGCAGTGATCTAGGTCCAGTGATCTCGGTCCTAGCAGTGATCTAGGTCCAGTGATCTAGGTCCTAGCAGGACCATGGCTAGCAGTATAGTGCATATAGTGCATACACAATAACAACAATAATAAGAATGAATTATTGTTTAATTGTATTGCGTTCTGCCTTGTTGTCATGGTTACCCCATCACTGGCAGCACTTTGGATTTTTTCAAGACAATGGAGTGAGTGAATGTGGGGAGCAGACAGGACACACACACACACACGCCTAATTACATATGTCTGAATTAGAGCAGAGATTGTGATGTACACTCAACCAGGGCAATTTACGTCCTGCACACACGCACGCACCGAGCCAGCTGCTGCAGCAGGGGCAGCAGGGTGAGGGTGGTGGCCCGCTGCAGGTCGTCCAGCTGCAGCTCCTGGTAGACCAGGTGGAGCACGTAGAAGAGAGACGGCAGGAAGGAGAACAGAGGAGCCGAGGAGTCCACGCACACGGACACCTGGGGTGGAGGAGAGGACTTGATACACATACCGTCTGCACTAATACACCTTGATACACATACCGTCTCCACTACTACACCTTGATACACAGTCTCCAATGTACACCTTGATATAGTCTCTACTAATATAACTTGATACAGATACAGTATTCTAATGTACCTTGACACAGTCTCCATTAATATACATTGATACACATAGTCTCCACTAGCACACCTTGACACAGTCTCCATTAATATACATTGATACACATAGTCTCCACTAGCACACCTTGACAGTCTCCATTAATATACATTGATACACATAGTCTCCACTAACACACCTTGATACACATAGTCTCCATTCATACATCTTGATACAGTCTCCACTCATAAATCTTGATACACATATAGGCTTTTCACACTTGAATAAGTTAACCCTGGGTTAACGTTAACCCTGGGTTATAATAACCCTGGGTTAATTTTCTGACGTTTCACACTAGTTTTCTTTAACCCTGGGTTAACAATTGACCCCGGGTTAACATTTCACACTGTGAGCTTGTAGACTCCGGGTTAACGTTCTCATTTGCATATTTACTGGGTTATCGAAAATAATTGGCCTGGCCCAGCACGTGACCTTTGTTTACATTTTAGCCGGCTTAGCTGTCAAAATGACGCCATCACGCCGCTGTGATGGCGATAGTAATTAAACACACACACAAAAGAGCGAGAGAGCGACGAGAGAGAATAACAATTAAACTGGAGAAGAGAAGAGTATATGAGGAGGTTTTCGATTTTATTTTAAATACAGATAAATTAATTAATAAAAATTTTAATTTCAAGATCGCCTTCACTGATGCGCATGCAATTAATATGTAAATTAGGTGAGGTTGCGGTCTGTGATTGGATGGATAGTTGTTGATAGCATGTTGTTACCTTCTAACCCCACAATCATTTCACACTAGTGTTCTTGGCCCCGCAATTGCGGTGCTAACCCTGCTTCGTAGCAGGGTTAGTTAACCCAGGGTTAAAAGCGGTGCTAACCCACTTTCAAAAATGCAAGTGTGAAACGCTGCTTAACGCTGGGTTAAGTGTAGTGTGAAAAGCATAATAGTCTCCACTCATACATCTTGATAGTCTCCAATCATACATCTTGATAGTCTCCACTCATATATCTTGATACACATAGTCTCCAGTCATACATCTTGATACACATAGTCTCCACTAACACACCTTGATACACATCGTCTCCACTCATGCACCTTGATATACATACAGTGGTCGGGGCATCCGTCTCCGTAGTGACAACAGGGGGTGATCCTATTGGACCACAGACAGATTGATACTGTCGATGATACTGACTGGCCAACAGATACTCCCAGTCCTGCAGACCAAAGGATGATACTGTTAATTTAAGATGGGAAAAGCTCCTACTGGTACCGGGTTAGTTCAGAATTTAAACAGTGTTAGCCTAAAGCTAACGTTTAAAGGCTAAAGTACTATTAGCATGTAACTAACATTTTAAGGCTTAAGTACTGTTGACACATGGCTAATGTTTAAAGGCTAGTAGCATTACATTGCCTGTAGCTAACATCTACAGGCTTAAGTACTGTAAGCATGAATCTAATTCTTAAAGGCTAAAGTACTGTTAGCATGTAGCTAGTCTCACAAATCAGATGCAGACAAACTCAAATCTGTGTGAATGGGGTGCTTGAATTTCTTTGACTTCAAATCGACCAATCATGAGGGAGGGATCTGTAGCCACGTGTTACACTGGAATGGGTGACTCTCGAATGGAAACATATGGAAAGATTTAAGTACCGTTAGCATGTAGCTAAGCCTTGGGGTAAAGTATTGTTTGCCAACCTCATCAGATCCTCCATCAGATGGCCGGGCCTTCTTGGCAGCAATCACAGGGGAGAGAGGCACTTCAAAGAAGAGCTGGAGGAGAGAGACCAAGGTCAACAGCTCTATTTTTTTACTATTGTCAGCGGTCATTAGTCCCAATGCCTTTTAAAAGGCGGCCATTAAAGGCAATTCCAGGCAATAACAGGAATTCTACAAAAACATAAACAGCCATTCTGATAACAGGCATGATCAGATGTTCACATATTCACTTTGAGCCAAAAAGAGATACAGATGCTCATTTTAGTAGCTCAGAGTCAATAATAAAAGCACAGTGTTCAGTGTATAAATGTTAAGTGTTGTGTATCTCTTACATTGCGTGTCCAGGCCAGCCGCTCAGTGTTGTATCCCAGCAGGCTCAGGAAGCAGGTGACAAACTGGTTCCACTCAGCGTGGGAGGAGGGCCCACCAGGGGCGTTGTAGGTGTTGTACCACTTCACTAGAACCTGAAACACAAACACAACGTTCTACTACCCCTTCACTAGAACCTGAAACACAACGTTCTACTACCCGTTCACTGGAACCTGAAACACAAACACAATGTTCTACTACCCCGTCACTGGAACCTGAAACACAAACACAACGTTCTACTACCCTTCACTAGAACCTGAAACACAAACACAACGTTCTACTACCACTTCACTGGAACCTGCAACACAAACACAACGTTCTACTACCCCTTCACTAGAACCTGAAACACAAACACAACGTTCTACTACCACTTCACTGGAACCTGCAACACAAACACAACGTTCTACTAACACTTCACTGGAACCTGAAACACAAACACAACGTTCTACTACCCGTTCACTAGAACCTGAAACACAAACACAACGTTCTACTACCTCTTCACTAGAACGTGCAACACAAACATAACATTCTACTACCACTTCACTAGAACCTGCAACACAAACAATGTTCTACTACAACTTCACTAGAACCTGCAACACAAACACAACGTTCTACTACCACTTCACTAGAACCTGCAACACAAACACAAAGTTCTACCACGATTGTGGTTCTACGTTCTACGTGTTGCTAGGTTGTTTTACGTCATGCTAGGTGGTTCTACATGGTGCTGGGTGGTTCTACGTGGTGCTGGGTGGTTCTACATGGTGCTGGGTGGTTCTACGTGGTGCTGGGTGGTTCTACGTGGTGCTAGGTGGTTCTACATGTTGCTAGGCGGTTGCTACGTGGTGCTAGGTGGTTGCTACATGTTGCTAGGCGGTTGCTACTTTGTGCTAGGTGGTTGCTACATGTTGCTAGGCGGTTGCTAGTTTCAGGCCAAGAGACAAGAGACTCCTCACCTTCATGGCCGCATCCTTGGGTAGAATGAAACGAATTGCCTGCAGACACTTCCTCACTGTAATAGGAGAGAGACATATACATACAGATGTCGTTATCCTGGACAGCGCCCAGAATAACCAGGAGAAGACAGTGGCTGGTCGTGTCTGGGGGGTCTGGTTGTGCTGAAAACCCAAAGTGATGAACAATCTGCGGAACTTTAATTACTGTTCTATGTAATTGATAGTTCCGGCCAATCAAGGTGCAGCGGTGGTCTTAATTGGTCAGGAGGATCTGGAAAGGTCAGGGGAGACCCTGATAAAGGCCATTTCATTAGCAGCACAACAACTCATCTGGGTGATCAATTACCATGTAATGGACACACACACACACACACACACACACACACACACACACACACACACACACACACACACACACACACACACACACACACACACACACACACACACACACACACACACACACACACACACACACACACACAGGGATAAAAGATTGTGTCCATGGTTACCGATGCCTCCTGCATTACATTTACATTTAGGGCATTTGGCAGACGCTTTTATCCAAAGCGACTTACAAAGAGTATATTTGTTGACATTACTGAGATCTAAAGTCCCATGCACGTGGAGCATTAAACTACCAACAAAAGATTGCTGGATTGCTGGATTGGTTAACGTTTTCAGCCCTTTTAACTATTGTGGTACCTGAAAATGTGATTTATCATTCAAAGTACACTACACCATATACTACACGTTATCTACAAGTATCCAAAGGTCAGTACTATGTACAAAAAAAAAAATTCTGATCAAAAATTCCCTGATGATCAAAAATATTCTGCATTTCCAAACAGAATCGCAGCAATTTCAATTTCAAAACAAAAGTATTGTTGTCCCATATATCAACATGAGTCTTGAATCATATCAAAGTAAAAGTATTGTTGTCCCATCTATCGAGATGCGTGTGGAATCTGAAAGCAGAGCTGCACCTCCCCAGGGTCCGTCACACACGACTTGTACACAACGTGTCTGGATGCCTGGGCTCTGGTGGAGCCATGTTAGTTCCATTCAGAGGAAAGCTCTCCATCAACCTCATCCCCCCACCCCCCCACAGACACGCACATGAGACAAGCCTCTATGTGTGAGTGAGTGAGTGAGTGAGTGAGTGAGTGAGTGGTGAGTGGTGGTGTATGTGTGTGTGTGTGTGTGTGTGTGTGTGTGTGTGTCTTTAATCAGTCAGGAATATACGTCACTGTGCAACAGGGAAACCACTCAAATGTAATTTACAGAACTAAGTGTAATGACTCAGCCCTGTGTGTGTGTGTGTGTGTGCGTGTATGGGTGGGGGTGTGTGTGGGTGTGTGTGTATGTGAGTGAGAGGGAAATGGGGAGATGGACTAGTGAGTGAGCGATGTTACCGCTTTGATGTATTTCACCCCATGTACAGCAGCAAGTTGCTTTAAACATCCAAAGACGGAGAGGAAGCAAGATAATGGTTTTATTTATAGTTATAGTAATGTTTTTAGTCAGGGGCTTCTGTATGCATGTAAGGTGCATGTGTGTGTGTGTTACCTAGGGTGGAGGTGCAGATTTCAGGAATGGAAACTCGAAACATGGTTCCATTGCTGAGCTCCTACAGTTAGGGAGCAAACATAAATGTTATTAGAAATATAATACATTACTACATTAATACATATATTATTTCTACATTATAAAGACTGCTGGAGAGAGAGGCGGGGCTAAGTACCAGAGTGACTCTGTTGGAGACAGGATCTCTCAGGGCCTGGACAGCAGGACTCTGGGGGAAGCTGTAGTCCTCCAACCAGGAGGTCTGGTGGTGTTTAGACCCCCTCAGTTCAGACAGAGGAGATGGCATCGCTGCCTGGAGGAAGGGAGGGGGAGAGAGAGAGACACACTGTCATAAAGGGCTGTACTAATAAAGTTACCTGGTCTACAAGACTGTAATAAAAAGATATATATTGATAAATTACCTGGCCCAGAAAGACTGTAATAAAGGTATATATTAATAAAGTTACCTGGTCTAGAGACTGTAATAAAGGGCTATAATAATAAAGATGCCTGGTCTAGAAAGACTAAGGCTATTCAACTAAAGTTACCTGGTCGAGGAGTGGTAGGCGGTTAGTGGGCGCGGCCGGGGTGCTAGCACTGGTCAGGGGTGCGTCCGGCTGATGGATGTGGCTCGGCCGGGGGGGTGTGGCCAGACCGGACGAACGAGGGCGTCAGGAGACCCGCCACAAAAACCTTGCTCACCTGAGGAGAAAGCTTCTATTGACTTCTGTATTTCTATAACTCTATACAGACGCCAACCACAGGGGAAAACGCCCACATGGGAAAACCCCCCATGCCACTAGTCTCCAGGACCGGCGTGCGTGTTTAGCACGAGTACAGCTTAGTGTAGTACTGCATTAGTGTATATACAGTATAGTATACATTACCCTGGTAGTTCCTGTGTAGAGTACCAGGCTGCCATTGGCTTCCAGGACCAGCATGGCGTTGATGCTCTGTGGACAACAGGAAACCCAATTAATTCAACGTCCTCCAAGGCTAACTGGGAGGTTGGTTAACGTGTTAGCGTGACGTGCTACCTGGAACAAAGTAGCGTCGCTAGGCGTGAGGTTGATAACGTGTTACCGTGATGTGCTACCTGTAGCGGAGCGGCGTCACAAGCTGGGAGGTTGGTAACGGAGGTAAAGATGAGACGAGACTGGTCGTTACTCTGGATGAACTTCACACACCTGAGGAAAGGTTTAATTAACAAATTTGAGGTAAATAACCAGGTAGTTTTCAATGATACCACATTAAATGGCAGGAAGCTCATATCAACTACGAAAATGAAAATGAAACTAGTGTTGCAGTGAACAATTGGTGGAGTTGGTACCTCAGTTGATTCTCCACCAGGAAACACAGGAACTTGTTCTCGCAGAAGTCAGAGGTCAGAAACACCTTAGAGGCCTTGGAACTGGACACACACACACACCAAAGTTACCTGGGGTGTTACCTGGTGGGTCTAGAGGTGTTAGCTGGTGGATCTAAAGGTGTGTTACAGGTGTACAGATGTGTATACAGGTGTGTGTACAGGTGTGTGTACAGGTCTGTTAGTGGTGTGTGTACAGGTGTGTGTTACATGTGTGTGTTACAGGTGTGTGTACAGGTGTGTAAACAAGTGTGAACAGATATGTGTACAGGGTGTGTACAGGTGTGTTACAGGTGTGTGAACAGGTGTGTGTGTTACAGGTGTGTGTACTACAGGTGTGTGTTACAGGTGTGTTACCTGCATGTGCCGGGGCCTGTGGGCTCAGTCCAGAGGTGCTCCATGCACAGGTCCGGGAGGATGGGCTCCATCTCGGGGAGGAGCAGAGTGCCGTTGGCCGTGCTGTTGAGGGACGGCCCCTTGGAGGCTGGGTTGTGGAAGGACTCGTTGAAGCGAGCCGCGCCGGAGAAGGAGGGAGCGGCCATACCTGGAGAATGTGAACGACTGGAGACAGAGAGAGAGAGAGAGAGAGAGAGATTGTAGAGATGAACCGATACATACAGACAGACAGAGAGACAGACAGAGAGAGAGAGAGAAAGAAAGAGAGCGAGAGACAGACTGTACATATGAACAAATACATACAGACAGACAGCCAGACAGACAGAAGACAGAGAGACAGACAGAGGGAGAGAGAGAGACAGACACATTGTCACCAACCTGAGAGCAGCCATGTTGGAGATGCTGGGAGAGTGAACTCTGGAGTGGGCGCCGGGTGATGATGTCATGATCTTGTTGTGGTGGCCGCGCAAGGACGTATAGCGGAGAGGAGAGTTAGCGCCAGCCACGAAGCTGGGGGGAGGAGAACACACCGACCAATCACAGACAAGTAGGAAGTAGATGTTTTCCGATCATATTAACCATTTCCCACAGCGGTCTATAGGCCAGATTACCGACCGCCTCAACAAAGGGTCAGGGTGGTAGCGGGGGTCAGGGTCAAGGGTCAGGGTCAGTACCTAGAGGTGGTAGCTAGGGTCAGGGTCAAGGGTTAGGGTTAGTACATAGAGGTGGTAGCTAGGGTCAGGGTCAGTACCTAGAGGTGGTTGCTAGGGTCAGGGTCAAGGGTCAGGGTCAGCACCTAGAGGTGGTAGCTAGGGTCAGGGTTAGTACCTAGAGGTGGTAGCTAGGGTCAGTACCTCGAGGTGGTAGCTAGGGTCAGGGTCAAGGGTCAGGGTCAGTACCTAGAGGTGGTAGCTAGGGTCAGGGTCAAGGGTCAGGGCCAGTACCTCGAGGTAGCGGGGCGGGGGGGGGAGGTGAAGAAGCCTGGAGGCAGGGAGGTCTGGTCTAGCGGACATCGCACCGTGGCGGAGCGCTCCTGGAGAGGAAGAGGAGGGTGAGGAAGAGGATGATGAAGAGGAAAGTGAAGGCAAGGTAAACGTATACACAGCACCGTTCAAACACAAGGCAATTCATAGTGCTGAACAAAAGAATATACCACATGTACAAAAAAAACATGAAATCATAGACAATCATTAAAAGATAAGAATAAATGACAAATGTAAAATACATAAATAAATAAAATACTAACTATAGCATGAAGAGGATAAATGTAGTGCAGATGAAAACATTTTTTTTACAAAAAGCTGAGGCAAACAGAAATGTTTTGAGCCCTGGTTTTAAAGGAATAAAGTGTTCTGGAAGTTTGTTCCAGCTCTGTGGTGCATAGAAACTAAAAGCTGCTTCGCCGTGATTGGTTGGAACCCTAGGAACTGTGAGCAGGCCGGTCCCTGGGAGCTCTAGTGGTCTCATAACACACCAGCAGATCAGAGATGGATTCTGGTCCTCCTAAGCCATTTAGTGCTCTTTTAGTGATATGTTGAACCTGATTATTTGGCAACCGGAAAGCCAGTGCAGTGGTCTCTTAGCACTGGAGTAACGTGGTCTGCTTTCTCAGTCTTGGTTATATAACTGAGTTGGAGCGGATTAACAGCTTTAGAGAGAGACAGTAGTCAAGTCTACTAAAAGTGAAAGCATGGGAGCATGGAGTTTGTCTTGTTTTCGACATCAACCCTTTATTTCTTGCCGTTTTTAAGGTGCTAGTAAGTTCTTTTTGTAAGGCAGGTGTTTGTGGCTTTTCTATCCAGTGAGAAAGGGGCTGTGGGGATTCAATACAAGAGTTCACTTTAACTCATTCGTCTTTCACAACTAAAATGACTTTTTAAAATGAAAAATTTTTCTACATTTAGCTGGAGGAAATTGCGGCACATCCAGTCAAAAAACAATTACCGGAGTGTGTGTGTCAATCAAGATCTGATAGTAGATAGCTGTTGAGTAGTATGTGTATCTGGTGCAATTTAAAGCAGAAACCCATCACCAGGCCCTCCTCCTCCTCCAACCCAACCACCACCACCACCACCCATCCACCACCACCACCACCAACTTAAACACACCAGCTGTCTCCCAGTCTCCCTGTCTGTCTCCCAGTCTCCCTGTCGGTCTCCCAGTCTGTCTTCCCAGTCTCCTCACCTGTCTCCCAGTCTCCCTGTCTCCTCATCTGTCTCCCAGTCTCCCAGTCTGTCTCCCAGTCTGTCTGTGTCTCACCTGCTGTGTGACGGTGCGTAGCGCCCAGATGGAGTGTGCTCCCTGCATCGTGTCGAAGCACAGCAGGATGGACGGCTGGCTGCTGCTGAACACCAGCTTCAGGCTGCTGTCGCACACATACTGGACACCCTCTGACCCCCCTGGAACACACACACATGTACTGACCTCCGACCTTGCTGTAACACACACACGCACACACACTCCAACCCTGCTGTAACACACACACACACACACACACACATACTGACCTCCGATCCCACTGTAACACACATGTACAGACCTCTGACCCCGCTATAACACACACACCACATGGGTCATGGTGTGTGTGTGTGTGTGTGTGTGTGTGTGTGTGTATGTGTGTACCTGCTGGTCTCCACACTACGGGGGCTACTTCATCTAGCGGGTGCAGCATGCTGAACATAGTCGGTAGAGACTCTCTGCAACACACACACACACACACACATATTCATAACTCATACCTAAACATATTGAACTGGAAGTATGTGTGTGAGTGTGTGTGTGTGTGTTTGGAAGGTATTTTCTCGCATATTGCTGTAATTACACCAGACACCACGGCGATTCGAAGAAGGAAATTACTGAAGAAGATTACACCCGTGTTCACTTCCCAGCCCACCGGTATAAAATTGTGCAGCTGAAAACTACAATTGCTTTGTTGTTAATAATTTTGTTTTGTATGAAGGAGATTTGCGGACAACAATATTTTCAAGGGGAGAATTTGCCTTTTCCAGCACGCATGTGAGTGCAGCTTGTTATCCGTAATGCATTTGGATTAATGAAGCAAACAACAACATGCAGTCAATGTTTGACTTCATAGCATAATAGTATTTATTTATTTAGGTACAACTTTATTGTACAGAAAACACAGACCAGCTGAAATATTCCAAAGGAAAAATGAAGAGACATTTGCATGTGAGCATTAAATAGGCAATACAATAGGTATCTTGTATCTTGATGTACTGTAATCTTAAAAAAAACAGAGAACAATGTGCATGTAATGTCAATAAAAGAATCTATCCAGTGTGTGTGTGTGTGTCTGTACCCTGTAGAACTGGTCAGGGGATCAGAGTTTTTTCTTTCCAACAGGAGACCAAACGCTGTTGCCCACAGGTGAGACACCTGGAAACACAAGACAGGATTACACACACACACACACACACACACACACACACACACACACACACACACACACACACACACACACACACACACACACACACACACACACACACACACACACACACACACACACACACACACACACACACACACACTCTCTCTCTCTAAACAATCTAAATTAAAACATGATTACAATGACACTGCGAGTGGCCTGCAGAGGTTAACATGTAACTAATAATAAAGTTATATGACTTATATGATATGAATTCATTCTATATTGTACATAATAGAAAGAAATGTCACGAGTATATGAGTCGGTGATGATGTCATTACACAGCTGAGTGGTCAGAGGAGAAGAACTAGTATAGAACACACACACACACGCACGCGCGCGCACACGCACACGCACACACACACACGCACACACACACACAGACACACACAGACACTTGCAGATATCCACCCATTTACACAATGCACACTGAAAACCAGAGCACAGAAGCACAGGACGTCATTGAGAGACGACCCGAGAGACTATAACTGGCTCACGCACCTGCCAAAGCATTACAACAACAACATCATTACAGCCTCTATTAAACTGACGTACCTGTAGAACTGATGTGTCTGTATATCTGGTGTGTCTGTATATCTGGTGTGTCTGTATATGTAGTGCGTCTGTATATCTGATGTGTCTGTATATCTGGTGTGTCTGTATATCTAGTGCGTCTGTATATTTAGTGCGTCTGTATATCTGATGTGTCTGTATATCTAGTGTGTCTGTATATCTAGTGTCTGTATATCCGGTGTGTCTGTATATTTAGTGCATCTGTATATTTAGTGTGTCTGTATGTCTGATGTGTCTGTACTGTATATCCAGTCTGTCTGTATATCTAGTGCGTCTGTATATTTTGTGTGTCTGTACGCTAGCCTGTGAGCAATCCAATCCTGAGTGGAAGTGTGTCGGTGGCTCCCACCTGGAAGGGGAGCGGCGAAATGAAGTCCTTTCCAGTGACGCTGTGGACGTTAATGCAGCTGCTCTGCAGGATGCACACCGTCTGCTCCAAGCACCCCGAACACGCTACAATAGCATCAGAACCACACGCAGCATTAACATCAGAACCACATGTTACAATAGCATCAGAAACATGCGCTACAATACCATCAGAACCACACACTACAATAGCATCAGAACCCACACGCTACAACAGCATCAGAACCACACTCTACAAAAGTATGAGGACCACAAGCTACAATAACATCAGGACCACATGCTACAATAGCATCAGGACTATGCTCATGAACTGTGAGGAACATGACAACCATGAGACATACCATCTTTTTTACTTTGAGGAACAGCAAAGTTACACCAGAGGGCCTGTGGAGGAAGATGAAGAATCAATTAAGAATGTTGGAAAGGTATGTAAAGTATCCCCTGTTGGACAGGTGTATGTACAGTCTCACCTGTTGGACAGGTGTGTGCCCAGTCTTACCTGTTGGACAGGTGTGTGTACAGTATTGCGTGCTGGACAGGTGTATGTACAGTCTCACCTGTTGGACAGGTGTGTGCCCAGTCTTACCTGTTGGACAGGTGTTTGTACAGTATTGCGTGCTGGACAGGTGTGTGTACAGTCTCACCTGTTGGACAGGTCTGTTCCCAGTCTTACCTGTTGGACAGGTCTGTTCCCAGTCTTACCTGTTGGACAGGTGTGTGTCCAGTCTTACTTGTTGGGCAGGTGTGTGTCCAGTCTTACTTGTTGGACAGGTGTGTGTCCAGTCTTACTTGTTGGACAGGTGTGTGTCCAGTCTTACTTGTTGGACAAGTGTGTGTACAGTCTTACTTGTTGGACA
>PIJE02000071.1:0-27500 GCA_002895965.2 Coryphaenoides rupestris | reverse complement strand
TTCTCAGGTAGTTTTCACACATAGTCCAGCGGCTTCTGTCTTGTCTTGAATTTTGAATTTGACTCGAATTGGTCTTGGATGAATTGGTCTTCGTAGACTGTTCTGAAGAAGAGAACAAAGCTGTGTTTGAAATGGCATTGTTTTCACTACTTTTATAAAAATTTAATATTGATATGGCATCTAGCTAAGCACGATAGCTTATATATTTCCACTGCAAGGTTAAATGATTGCTGATTGGCCAAATGCCAATGCTGATTGAAGTTAGTTGTTAATAACCAGGACTTCTGTATTATTTGTGTTCAGTTGCAGGAAATCGGAAGCCATCCAGTCCTTAATGGCAGTAAGGCAACATGATTTTCAGAGCTACAAACAACTGGGAATCATATAACAGTGATACGACACATTAATAACATGGCCAAGGGGCAACAGATACAAGCTAAACAGAACAGGGCCACAGACTGAGTCCTGTGGGACCCCATGTGACACGAGAGCAGTTGAAGAACTAAAGATGTTAACAGTGACGTTGAATACTGTGTTCGAAAAGTACCATTAAAATCAGTTCAGAGCAGTTTCACCTATAGGCCAACCCAGTTCCTGAGTCTGTTGAGTAGAATTCCAACAAAATGAGGATAGTGAAATAAACAGTCTAAACTCAGATGTTATTTATTACTCTGAGTAGGACTGTTGCCATGCTATGTGATTATTTCTAATGCCAGATTGGAAATTGTCAAATAAACTCTTTTCCTACTACTAGTTTCCTACTACTATTGATAGTCCCTATATTACTAATCATATTTAGACTATTCACAAATATTCCTTACTAGTAATACTATTACGAATATTCATAGAAAATGAAACACCCCATTCAGCCACATATGAGCTCTGATAAGTCTGATGGGATCCACTATTGCCCAAAGCTCCTGCATCAAGAATCTTGGTGTTCTGCTTGATCCTACGCTTTCTTTCGATCAGCATGTCAAAAGTATCACCAGAACTGCATTCTTTCATCTTAGAAACATTGCCAAGATCAGACCAATGCTATCCGCTGCGGACGCAGAGACACTCATCCATGCATTTATATCATCCAGACTGGATTACTGTAATGCACTGTTCTCTGGCGTACCGAGCTCTACGACAAAAAGCCTTCAGCTCGTACAGAACGCTGCTGCTAGACTTCTAACGAGAACTAGGAAGTTTGACCACATTACTCCTATTCTCACTTCCCTCCACTGGCTCCCAATAAATGCCAGATCAGATTTTAAGGTGCTACTTCTTACCTACAAGATCCTGCATGGGTCCGCACCATCGTACTTGAAGGACCTTATTGTTCCCTATTGTCCTTCTCGGCCGCTCCATTCCTCAGGGGCTGGCCTTTTATCAATTCCAAAAGTAAATAAAAAATCAGCAGGAAACAGGGTGTTCTCTTATCGAGCTCCCTATCTGTGGAACAGTCTGCCACCGGTAATCAGGGAGGCTGACTCTGCTGATATATTTAAGGCGAGACTAAAAACCCACCTATTTACCCTCGCCTTTGGCTGCTAGGAGTGCCCCTCAGCTCTAATTTACAGCTAAATCAATACTGTTAGCACTAGCCTACCCTAGCTGCCGATGGGTACTGGGTCTGAGGATACTTGTATGTTCCCTGCTTACTGTGCTCCATCTAACCGTCATGTTGTCTCCATTATCTAGGGTGCTGCTGTGATCGTGACTGGATACCTGGCCACCCCACCTGACGGCTACCAGCTTGCTCTCCAGCCAGCACCCCATCATAATATTATTATCTCATTTACTATTTGTACTTTGTCATTTGCATTTTGTCATGCTTTGTTACCCCTGTTTTTAAATGCCCGTATGACACCCATTGCACTCTGAACCATCCCTGGAAGGAGGGATCCCCCACTCTGAGGTTCCTCCTCGAGATTTCTTCCTTGTTAATTAAGGGAGTCGTTTCTTGCCCTTAGGGGGGCGGGGCTAGGGGGGTGTCACAAATCACTTTTGGCCCATAACAATCTGGCCTGTAAAGCCCTTTGAGACTGTCTTGTGATTCAGGGCTATACAAATAAAATTGAATTGAATTGAATTGATAGTTTGATTGTCTGATGAGGCTCACCCTAACCCTTGAGGAAGACCCCTCGTCACTGCCAGTCGAATCTGACCAGAGTGCGTCGGTGTCATCTGACTCCACCTGTTGGCTCCACCAGCCAATGACGGCATCGATGACGTCTTCCGCCCCTGATGAAGGTGATTGCATTGGACACTAAAAGTATTGATAAAAACCGGGGAATAGCTCCAGTCACGGTCACGGATAGTGCGCCTGTGGACCAGACAGCGACACAGCGAGACACCAGCCCGGAGACCTTGAGGACGCCAAGAAGAGTCGGGACCTAAAGGTTTATTGATCCAAGGCGCTGCAGGTACCAAAAGTTTTCTAATAGTTACTTATAAAGACAAGATAGATCATGTGTCCGTATAGATGCATCGGGTAGTGGATGTAACTCCTTGAAAGATAGGCTTACTTAGATTTAGAAAGAACTTAGAAAGAACTTAGAAAGAACAATCAACAAGTCTTAGTAAAAACTGTATATGACATTATTTTCGACATTCTCCAGATGGAAGTTGCTCCGCGCCAGAGCGATGCGCGCAATTACGCACAGGATTACGTCCCCAGTTTAACCAAAGCCTGCAGCACGATTTAGAGATCACTGACTGTACGGTGTAGCCTACACATTGTAATCCCGTAACCCTCGTGTTTTGTTTGTTGGTCAGTGGCATTAGAGATAAAGGGAGTCAAATGAAACCCGTGGTTGCTTTCACAGTTTTCACCACGATGCTCCATAAAACGGTGCTTCTCCTCGTCGCGCTGTGCGCTGGCGTGTGTTCCCGGACCCTGGCGCTGCCCTATCCCTCCATGAGGTATGCTTTAACCCGAACCCTAACCCTAACCCTAACCCTAACCCTGGTGCTGCCCTAGCCCTCCATGAGGTATGTTTTAACTCTTAACCTGAACCCTAATGTCCTGAACCCCAACCCTATGTTTTAACTACCTGACCCATTTTTTTTACTCGCCCATTTTTTTTTTTACGAACCTTATGTTATGTTTCAACTCACTTTGACTCTATGTTTTAAATAACCCTATGTTTTAACTCACCCAAAACCTATGATTTAGCTAACGCTAACCCTATGTTTAACTCACCTTAACCCGATATACCATATTTTAACTAACCATATATGTTTTAACTAACTCTATCCCTGTACCAGGTTTGTTGTTTTAGTCCATCACTTGAATTGTTTACTTACTTAGTCTATAGGACATGCAGTAAAATATATTTGTGTGTATGCTATATTTAAGTGGCTGAGGAACTTAGGGCTTAGGAAATACGAAATAAGTTCCTTGTTCTGTGTAATATTTGCGGTGTGTATTGTGACCCCCCCACCCCCCCAGGCCCAGCCGGCATGCGGATGGTCTCTTCACCAGCGGCTACAGCAAGCTTCTGGGCCAGATGTCCGCCCGCAAATACCTGGAGTCCTTGATAGGCAAGCGGCTCAGGTGAGCACCCCCGCCCCCTGAATATCATGTTTATACATCTTATAATGTATACGATTATATATATTATCTTATAGAACATCATTTTATCTATCTATCTATCTGTCTGTCTGTCTGTCTGTCTGTCTTGATAGATAGGTAGATACTGTTAGTTTTCTTTTGTTGAATTTTAAACTACTTTGGCAATGTAAATGTTTATTTTCCATGGAAAAGGGGTCTTTTTAATTTAATTGAATTGATAAATACATAGATAGATAGGAGATATATATATATGATAGATAAATAGATAGATAGATAGGTAGAGAGATAGATAGATATATGATGGATAGATTATGTGTGTTTCTCTGTCTCTCTCCAGTGAGGACGGTTTTGTGGGCGAGACGGTGAAGCGACACACGGATGCAATTTTTACAGACAACTACAGTCGCTTCCGCAAGCAGATGGCGTTGAAGAAGTACCTCAGCTCAGTCCTCACAGGGAAGAGAAGGTACTGTCTGTCTGCTTGTCTGTCTGTCTGTCTGTCTGTCTGTCTGCCTGCCTGTCTGCATGAGTGTAAACTAAGGCCAGCAGCACAGCACGTCCATTACAATCAACTGAAGCTGCTCCAAGAAAGCCCTCTCTTCTCTATAATTGTGTGTCTGGTCTATTTATTTTTTATCTATGTGCGGCTACACTACGTGGCCCCTAAAACAGTGCATACAACTCCATATTGAGCTGTGTGTACAAAATGAGTACAATCCATTTAAAAAGATCCAAATAAATACCTCATTGTACCAGAGGCAATGCAACACAGCATTTTGTGTTTTTACATCGCACATGTACGGGAAAAAAATCTGATCAATTTGTCGCAATGATCCCGTTTGATCCCTGTGTGTGCATGTGTGTGTGTGTGGGTGTATGTGTGTGTATGTGTGTGTGTGTGTGTGTGTGTGTGGGTGTATGTGTGTGTTTGTGCCTCTGTGTGTGTGTGTGCGTGTGTGTGTGTTTGTGTGTGTGTAGTCTGGAGGACTCCACCACCTTCCAAGAAAACTATGAGGACATAGATCACCTGATCGAAAACTATCAGCTGGTAACACACACACACACACACACACATACATACATACACACACACGCACATACACACACATACACACACACACACTTTTATAATAACCTTGTTGTTGTGTTCTGATAACTAACCTCCCCCCCTTTCTCCCCCCTTCCTCCTCCTCTCTCCTCTACTCTCCTTCTCTCTCCTCTTTTCCCCCTCTCTCTCCTCCTTTCTCCTCCTCTCTCCTATCCTGCAGCCCCTTTGAGGAGTCTCCATCCTAACCCTCACGTCGTTCATAGAGAAATACATGATGTCTCACGCTCTCTCTCTCTCTCTGTCTCTTTCTCTCGCTCTCTCTATCTGTCTGTCATGTCTTTCTCTCTCTCTTTAGATATATATATGTATGTATATATATATATATATATAGATACATCTCCATCCTAACCCTCACATCGTTCATAGAGAAATAAATGGCGTCTCTCTCTCGATATATATATCTATATAGATATATAGATATATATATCTATGTCTATATATAGATATATAGATATATATAATGTACTGTATGTGTACTGTATATGTATTGTATGTGTATATCAATCAGTCAACAAAAATGTTTACATTGTAAATAAAATTGGACCATATGGAGGTCTGACTACTCAACACACAAATATGATATTTTATTATAATATTATAATGTCCTAATATTATAATATAATATATGTATTTAATCTAGTACAATATATGTACAGTATATTCATGAGGGCACCATGCATCAGACTCTCAGTAAAGGTTCAGTCTGTCGATATGATATATAATATCTAACATATAATATATTGCAGATGATGCCCTTGTGTAGTACTTGTTGTTCATGGAATAAAAGATCTCGGTTTATTTTTCAAAGTCCAGTTGTTTGGTCTCCATGGTTCGCAAACAGACAGGCACATTTCACTAATGGACACAAAAACCCAGTTAAAACCCAGCTATGTAGCTCGGGACTAACAGGTGTGTAGCTCGTAGCTAACAGGTGACATCTAGCTCTGTAGAGCGTGGCTCCAACCGCGGCTGCATTCCAACTGTTTATCTAATAAACAGATAATCATCAGTTGATAGCATGGTAAAGGAACTATGTGGAATTGGGGCCGATTGGGACAGCTGAGCTGCTTCAGCCATTACAAGTCGTTACAAAATTGTCGTGACAAAAATTGGGAGTGTCCACCGATAAGTATGGTGACTACATCAGTGACTAGGTACAGTCCCCTGGGTAGGCTGGTAGTCTGATTAAGTCAGCGCACATCGAGGTGGACACTCCCACTCCCACTTGTGATGTCACTTCATCACAGTGACAATTTTAGTCACTTGACAATTTTGAAACTACTTGTAATGGATAATCCCGCTCACACCTGTTGGTATGATAGGGCCCCTTTAACACCGCTTTAATGGGTCCCAGTTCCACATAACTCCTTTATCATGGTGCTGCTAAGGCTCCAGGGAGAGAAAGGTTCTGAAATGGACCCAGGGTTCCTGTGGGGATGCAGCCATGTTGTGACTCGATCGGCGTCCTCTCTGTCAAAATGGCTGCTGATGACTCATACATGTCAGAATCAGGACCGATGGGCCTTGCCAATTACCTTCTATACACACACACAAGCATATACACACACACACACACACACATTATCTCTCTCACACACAGTCTCTCTCAGTCTCTCACACACTTTCCCTCTCACTCGCTTTCTCTCGCTCAAGAGGGCTGTATTGGTATGGTGAATGTACATTTACATTGCCAAAGCACAACGATGCATACGATGGAACATAAAAAATAATTACCTAATTTAGAAATGTCTCAAATACAATATAATACAATTTGAACTTTGTATATACAGTGAAAGCGTAAGACAATGTGGTAATGACCACTTTTCAGCATTGTGTGAAAAGTTCCAGTTTTATTGTATAAACAATTGCGAAAAGCTGTATTGTGACTAATATTACTATTATTTACATGTATTATTATTATTATTATTATTATTATTATTATTATTATTATTATTATATTACTACTACTGTTATTAGATGTGGTATTACAATATTAATGTGAACTAGAAAATGCAATTTCTGAATAAATTGCGGTGTGAATGCTATGTTGCTATTTGGAGCCCCTGGAACACTTTTGCTGCAGCAAGGGACCAAGAGTTGAAAAGCTTAAAGGTGGGTCACACACACACACACACACACACACACATGTGTGTGTGTTTTTGGGGGGCACGCCCCTTCTGTGTGTGTGAAGGGCCTCGAGAATGTTCTAGAACGTTCAATTCTGCTTGAAACAGAGAGGCTGGACTCCTGTCACTCCGACGCTCATAAATCCAAAATTATAAGTCCGTTTGTTTCCATAGTTACATATATGTGACCGTCACATTTTGATGTATAGATTACGTATGTGGAGTTAATATTGTGGGCGGGATGGCAGTTTAAAAATGGCGCGGACTGCAGACCCAAACGACCTTATTTCAGCCAGCTTCAAGCTGAAAATACGGACCGTTTTGCTGGGGTCTCCTGTCGCTCCGAGGCTCATAAATCCAAAAGTATAAGTCTGTTTGTTTCCATAGTTACATATATGTCACCGTCAAGTATAGCTACGTTTTGATGTGTAAATTATGTATGTGGAGTTAATATTGTGGGCGGGATGGCAGTTTTAAAAATATATTAAAAAAAATGTTTCGTTTGCTCTACGCTGCAACGGTGACGTCACCCGCTCTAACCAATCCAATGCACACCCATGTTAAAGTGAAAAATCTATTAAGTTTGAACTGTGATTGTGTAAAAAGTATGAATGTTATGAAAATGTTTAAATCATGTGTGAATTCATCCAAGTGAGTCCTGAACGTTTCAAAACGTTTGAATGGAGTTTCTACCTGAATGTATGAATGAATGGGAAGAGGTTGAATATGAGTGGGTTTGGAAACATTTTGAACATTCTCCCCCATTCATTTCAATGGGGAAAAATTGAGTTTCTACGTTGAAAACTGTGGGAGGAGTAGGCCGACAAAAAACTGGGTGGAATAATACAAATAGTAATAAAAAAAAATTCTATGTTGTGGTATATGATGTACATATGTTGTGGATGCTGAAAGCATTCTAGAAATGTGTGAATGCTGTTGTAATGGTCCCCCCTTATCACTTTTTTTTCAGACAATTTCTGTCATTATTCCTGTAAACTTTATCCGATGGATTCCAAACTTACAGTACAGCTTTGGCACACTTGGGGTGAGACATGGTTACATTTAGAAAAGGATTGGAAGAGAAAATATTTTTGATAATTGTTCTTTAACAATATAACACTGAACCACTCTGATCATGTCCCCTACCTGCTTTTATTGCTCAACAAATCACTTGTCCACAACACGTTGGAGGGCGTCTGCTTCCTCACGTCTCGAACCGAGTTTAGAAGCTGCAGCAGGGCCGAGAATACAGACTTAAAAACCCGACAATATGTATAAATTGTATAAAGTACTTGAAAGCGATACTTGAGTAAAAGTACAAGTATCTTACCAGAAAATGACTTTGGTAGAATTTAGTCACCTTTTAGAAATGTACTTGAGTAAAAGTCTTAAAGTATCTGATATTTATTGTACTTAAGTATCAAAAGTAATTTTCTGATATTAAATGTACTTAAGTATTGGAAGTAAAAGTAAAAAAAAAAAAGTGGCATCAGTCATTGATTCTACTGACATCCAGGACATGCATTCTTACGCACGAAACCCACCAGACGCGGACGGGTGCTTTCGTGCGCGCGGACTGAACCCACCAGACGCGCAAAGCGCACGCGCAGTGCTGCGCACTGCTGCACTTACTTCCACTTCCGTTACCAGACTCGGGAATTGATTGATATTGATGCTATGATAACACTTTAGTGTGATTAAAACAAATATCTAAGCTATATAGAACAATAATAATAATAATAATGATTATTATTATTATTATTATTTGAATGTTGTTTTGGTTGTATGCAAAATGTATGACTTGATTTAACTTAATATGATGCAGATATTGTGCATATACAATGTATTTCTATGAGATTGCGCACAGGGACGCAGTGTGAACCGCGCCATGCGTTACCATGGGAGTGGAAGTAAAGCGCGTGCGCCCGCAGCAGTACGCGTGCGCTTTGCGCGTCTGGTTGGTTTCGCGCGTGATTCGCCAAACCTGCAGTTTTAACACATTTCTAATGATTTTATTTTGTAGTAACGAGTAACGAAGATGCTTAGGAGAAATGTATCGGAGTAAAAGTATACATTTTATTTCGGAAATGTAGTGAAGTAAAAGTGAAAGTTGCCAGAAATATAAATAACGAAGTAAAGTACAGATAAGTGAAAATTCTACTTAAGTACAGTAACGAAGTATTTGTACTTCGTTACATTACAACACTGGTAAGAATCATGGAATCCTTCTCTTTACTGACCCCTCTGGCCGATAAGGAACTGCAGCCTGCTGGAGCTCTAAATGCTTTCAGAACACAGGATTGGATCCATTAAAAAAAATGATAGAAATCAAGAGACAGAAAGCAGCTCACAGACTTGTTCTACGCAACAGAGAGTCGGAGAAGGTCTCATTTCTTCAGTTCAATCACAAACTGTTCTTATACTGGTAATTAAAAAAAAGAAGCGTTTTGTGCATGTAAAATCCGACATGAAGTCCCTCAAGGAATACATGAATCTCACTGATTAGAATAGAATAGAACTTTATTTATCCCGAGGGATATAATATAAGATAAGATAGAACTTTATTAGGAAATTCTTGTGCCAGGTTGCATAGCAATAGAATAAAACAATAGAGAAATAAACAGTAGAATAATAAAAACAAGATAACAGATTTACAAATGTACAGTAAGTCTAAGTCCTAGGAGAAGTATAAACATATAGGTGAAGTGTAAAAATATAGGTCAAATAAGATATTCATTCAGCAAAAACAATTTGGCAATAATTGCAGTGTAATAAAAGGGTAATAATAATAATGGCAAGAAGAAGTATTGCACATGACAAGAATAATGCACATGATGATGAGAGGAGATGAGAGGTAGTATTGCAAGGTAATATCTAGAGGTAACATGATATTAATAATATAGCACATGATATTGAGAATATTGCACATGATGTTGGGAAGAAATATTGCACATATTCATGATATTAAATCTAAAGCGATTTGTGCGATTTGTGCATGTAACATCCAACATGAAGACCGTCAAGGAATACATTAGTTACTGATTACATGATTATATATATATATATATATGTATATATAATATATGTTTAGTGACGGCACACAAGACGTTCAACCTACATTGATAATGGGAATCAACGCGGAATCCACCTGCAAAAAACCACCAAGTTAGCGGAACTATATCGATAATTGTTCTTTAACAACATAACACCGAACCACTCTGATCATGTCCCCTACCTCCTCTCTCCACTAGGGGGAGAGGAACGGTCATCAATGACAGAGAGCAGATGAACTGAATCATTACTCGCTGCCCGCTTCGCGCTCAGAAGGGAACATCAGGACTCTTCATCGTGGTTGGAGTAACCGATCACTTTCGTACGATACTTCTCAAGTCAAAGACTATAGAAATGATCCCTGAAAGTATGATCTTAACGGACAAGAGGGCGACGACGGGACCCCATTCACGGGGACGTGCTTCTCACTGACGGTTGTGTCCTCTGATGTGAATCATATATGAACACACATCGTCTTGTATTTCAATGTAATGCCATTGGTGCGAATAGAAAATACAGGAAAGGGACATGAAGACGTCACATGAGTGACTTGATGTAGACATCAGCCGTACCCACAAGTCTTAGCGACACACGGGCGTTTCATTGAACAGACTTCCCAGATCCAGTGTGTGTTTAAATTGCTTTTATTTCTCAACAAATCACTTGTCCACAACACGTTGGAGGGCGTCTGCTTCCTCACGTCTCGAACCGAGTTTAGAAACTGCAGCAGGGCCGAGAATACAGACTTAAAAAACCCGACGACATGTAAGAATCATGGAATCCTTCTCTTTACTGACCCCTCTGGCCGATACGGAACTGCAGCCTGCTGGAGCTCTAAATGCTTTCAGAACACAGGGTTGGATCCATTAAAAAAAAAAAGATAGAAATCAAGAGACAGAAAGCAGCTCACAGGCTTGTTCTACGCAACAGAGAGTCGGAGAAGGTCTCATTTCTTCAGTTCAATCACACTGTTCTTATACTGGTAATTTAATCTAAAGCGTTTTGTGCATGTAAAATCCGACATGAAGTCCCTCAAGGAATACATGAATCTCACTGATTAGAATAGAATAGAACTTTATTTATCCCGAAGGGATATAATATAAGATAAGATAGAACTTTATTAGGATATTTCAGTATCCCAATCAACGCGGTATTAGTGATGGGTCGTTCGCGAACGAATGGCTCTTTTTGAACGGCTCTCTTTGGTGAACGTAGGGAACCGATTCTTTTTGGTGAACGATCCATTTGGTTTGGCTCTTTTCCCCCGTTAGCTAACATTATGTGACCAGACAGACAGTGGCGTTGTGAGCGCTGCGGTTGCTACATTAATGTTAAAATGCACAAGCACAACTCTTTAACAGGTTCAATGGTTGAGTGAACTAAGTAAAAACAATAAAACTAGTGTTTTGTTACTCAGCTCGCCTCGTATGTGCCTACGTTTGAACCAGTCTCAACACGTTAATTTGCTAATACACTATGGAAACTCAACGTCATACGACACTTCAGTCTTGAAACTGACAGCATTATTTTCTATCAAGTAAATCATATGTGAATATTCTGTAAAGAATAAAATAAAAAATCAAGTACCAAATAAGAGCGTATTTCTTGTGTATTAATTTTTTTTGTCACTGTCTATTCTATATCGTTCTATGCCGGCTGGATTAGCTATATAAAATGTTATATAATAATGGTGTAGAATTTTTTTATTTGTGGAATGCTATTGTTTTGTAAGCACGCTTAAATGTTTCATGATCTGTCAATTATATGAGCTGTGCAATTAGGCTAGTATTACATATATTGCAGTAGGCTATAATAAGTGCTAAACAAATTCCTGTAAAGCCAAATAAAGTATTACGTTCAAGTCCATGTCCGATGAGCAAATCAGAACTAAGAGCCATGAGTGTCGAATTACACATAGGGTACCCCTTTGGCGAGATTTGTCCATGAGTATCGAATTACAGGTTACCCCTAGATTTGACCCGAATGAAGTCACCTTCATTTGCATATTCTCCGAGATGCACGTGAAGCAAAGACGCTAAGAAGAAGATAACATGAGTGACAATAGAAAACTAAGTATCATTTGGACCAAGGGGAGCATTTCCATGAAAGCTGGATCTACAAACAACCTCCACAGGCACATAAAAACAAAGCACCCCACAGTGCAGATGACACAGGTCAGTGTTGCTAGCAGCAGTGTGCCTACCACTGCTTCAGATGGTGGAACTAGCGCTTCCACTTCTACTTGTGGAATAACCACTACTGCCACAGTGTCCAGCAACACTGCTGTTAGTGCATCAAGACCAATAGTTGGAGTCCAAGCTTCACTGAGCCAGTATATGACAAAAGCCCTTGGTCAATTGGTCAATAGCTAAACTGATTGCCCTTGATTACCAGCCCCTTTCAATTGTCGAAGACAAGGGATTCAGAAGCTTTACCAACGCACTCAATCCATCTTATATTCTGCCCAGCAGGAAGACCCTCTCCAAAAGTTTGATCCCGCAGCTGTACGACAAAACACGGGCTGCACTACAGGAGAGAATTGATAAAGCATCAGCAGTCTCTCTTACTACAGACTGCTGGACATCTATTGCCACCTGCAGCTACATGTCCATTACATGTCATTTTGTAGAGGACTATAAGATGTTCTCCTGCCTCCTTGACTGCTTTCAATTCACAGAATGCCACACAGCTGACAACCTGGCCGACGAACTGCTTCGAATTGCCAGGGAATGGCAGGTCATGGACAAGGTAGTTGCTTGTGTTAGCGATAATGCAAGCAACATTACCCTAGCCATCCGTAAAACAGGGTGGCTGAATGTGCCATGTTTGGCTCATAATCTGAACTTGATTGTTAAAGATGGATTGAAGAAAATCAAGCCCACTCAGGAGAAGGTGAAGGCCATAGTGGAGTACTTCCATAGGAGCACACTTGCGGCAGAGAAACTGAGAGGAACACAGCGCCAGATGAACCTGCCTGAGTGCATCAATGGCCCAACGGTTCCACAGGATGGAATTCAATCCCATCTACTCTGAGGCAGCGATTCTGGACCCAAGGTTAAAAAAACAGGCCTTTGGTGACGCCAGAGCTGCTGACGAGGCTCTGAAAAGAATTGCAGGAGCTGCAGGGAGAGTCACCCTGCAGGCTGAGGCGGCAGAGCAGCAGGAAGCAGGAGCAGCAGCTGGGCATACTCCATAAGAGAGCTCTGCCATTTGGAGCCTCTTTGAGGAAAGAGTATCTGGAGGCATGACGAGACGCAATGCCACAGCAGATGCAATAATGGAGGTCCGGTCCTATCTGGAGGAGCCCCTGCTTCAAAGAACTGCTGACCCCCTGGAGTGGTGGAAAAGCCGGGCCATGTACCCCCGTCTTGTTAAAGTCATGATGACCAGGCTTTGCATCACAGCCACTTCTGTCCCTTCAGAAATAATATTTTCCAAAACGGGACAGATAATCACAGAGAGAAGAAACCGACTCAGCCCCGCTAAAGTGAGACAACTTGTCTTTTTGAACACAAACCTCCCACTGAACCTGACCTAGAGGAAGGAAGAAAATTGGTTCATCACTACGCGGTATGCACCTGCAAAAAAAACACCAAGTTAGCGGAACTATATCGATAATTGTTCTTTAACAACATAACACCGAACCACTCTGATCATGTCCCCTACCTCCTCTCTCCACTAGGGGGAGAGGAACGGTCATCAATGACAGAGAGCAGATGAACTGAATCATTACTCGCTGCCCGCTTCGCGCTCAGAAGGGAACATCAGGACTCTTCATCGTGGTTGGAGTAACCGATCACTTTCGTACGATACTTCTCAAGTCAAAGACTATAGAAATGATCCCTGAAAGTATGATCTTAACGGACAAGAGGGCGACGACGGGACCCCATTCACGGGGACGTGCTTCTCACTGACGGTTGTGTCCTCTGATATGAATCATATATGAACACACATCGTCTTGTATTTCAATGTAATGCCATTGGTGCGATAAAGTACAGTAAATGAACATAAAGACGTTAAATTAGTGATATAATGTAGACTTTAACCGTACCCACAAGTCTTAGCGACACATGGGCGTGGCTTAGGCTAAAGCTGCGCTAAAACACTAAATACACTGTTCGTATAGTAAAGCAAAGGTTAAGATAACGTCGACGTGTCTACGTGTGTTCAACAAATTATTTGATTTGATTAAAGCTTCAGTTAAAATAAAACAACGCTTGAACAAAACGAAAACATCCGAGAGGTGCGTCTTTTTGTATTTTCCGGACAGAACCGGAGAAAAGACTAGTTCCGCTTGAGTCTAAATTAGCAAAACCCCCCACATGTGTCTTTCTAAAACCCTCGCGTCATTTTAATACATCAAAACTTTCTACCAGCATCTCAAGTAAAATAACAATAGGAAAAGGAATGAAAAGGAAAAATATAAACTGAGTCGAAAATGTTAACTTCTACAAAGTAGAACCACAGATCTTAACTCAGGATAACTCAGGCAGCATAACTCAGGATGGGTTAAAAGCAGACATAATTTCCACGGGCCACCCCCCCTGCATGTGTGTGTGTTTGGCGGCCACCACTTCAAAACATGCTGTGTTTGTATGACCATAAAAAGTGTGGATTAATAGTTCTTCTTAATTGAGTCACCTGCAAGTATTTGTTGAATGTTATACATATACTGCTTTTTAGATGGGATATTATGCATTATAATCTTTTGGTAGTTTGTTTACTTGACTCCATGGCTGCACCACACTGAGACAGAAAAACAGATCTTCCAGCCCGACATGGAAATTTAAAGAGAACATACTAAATAGTGCATTTAATAAGATACGTTAAGCAATATCAGTAATGTGCCGCTTTCGACAACAACCAGGACAACAGGTCTGCTTTCT
The DNA here is from genome assembly GCA_002895965.2 of Coryphaenoides rupestris. Taxonomy (NCBI): domain Eukaryota; kingdom Metazoa; phylum Chordata; class Actinopteri; order Gadiformes; family Macrouridae; genus Coryphaenoides; species Coryphaenoides rupestris. Next base: position 12,764 of record PIJE02000071.1, on the reverse strand, counting down.
TTCAGTATTTTATTCATCATTTGTACATAGAATACACACAATTACATAATACATTGATACATGTAAAACACAAAACATTCATAATGTATCCCCCCCCAAAGAATCGCCACCTTATCGTGGTGGGAGGTTTGGGTGCCCCCGTGACCCTGGGAGCTGTGTTGTCCAGGGCATTAGCCCCTGGTAGGGTCTCCCAAGGCAAAGTGGTCCCAGGGGAGGAGCCAGACTAAGAGAAATTCAAAGACCCCATGAAGAGACTCCCGGAAAAGTCACCTCGCCTGGACAAGGGAAACCGGGGCCCCCCCTTCTGGAGCCAGACCTGGGAGGGGAGCTTGTCGGCGAGCGTCTGGTGGCTGGGCCTGGATCCACAGGGCCCGGCCAAGCCTGAAAAGACGACATGGAGTCACCACCTGTAGGGAGAGTCATTGGGGTTGGGTGCGTTGTATACTGGGCAGTAGGCAAAAGCGGGGTCCTGGGCGTGTGGATCCCTGGCATCGCCAACTGGTTCTAGGGACATGGAACGTCACCTCACTGGCAAGGAAGAAGCGAGAGCTGGTGTGGGAGGTGGAGCGGAACTAGATATGGTTGGGCTCACCTCCACGCACAGCACCGGTTCTGGAACCAAACTCCTGGAGAGGGGCTGGACCCAGGGTGTGAGACGCCAGGCGAGTGTTGGGATACTCACACGTCCCCGGCTGTGCGCCGCTGTGTTGGAGTTCTCTCCGGTGAACGAGAGGGTCGCCTCCATGTGACTGAAAGTTGCTGGGGGGGGAGGCTCTGTCTGTTGTGTGTACCTACGCACCAAACAGCAGTTCAGAGTATCCGGCCTTCTTGGAGTCCTTGGGTGGCATCCTGGAAAGGGTTCCATCCGGGGACTCCATAGTTCTACTAGGGGACTTCAATGCACACGTGGGCAATAATGGAGAAACCTGGAGGGGAGTGATTGGGATGAACGGCCTTCCCGATCTGAACCAGAGTGGTGTTTTGTTATTAGACTTCTGTGCTAGTCATGGACTGGCCGTGGAACGAGTATCTCGAGGTCTTGTTCACGAGTGAGGGCAAAATGGAGCCCAGAACCCACTGGAGGGATTATCTCTCTTCTGGCCAGGGAACACCTCGGGATCTCCCAGGAGGAACTGGAAAGTGTGGCTGGGGAGAAGGAAGCCTGGCTAAGCCCTGCTTAGCCGGCCCCGGATAAGCGGACGAGAATGGATGGATGGAAAAGATTTATTAAATACAGTCTACAACATCTTACAGATAAATACATATATTTTGTTAAAATAATTAGGTTCTTTAAAAAAAATAAAATGTTCATGTGTTTCTCTTTTCTTTCAGACTGACAGATCTTAACCAGCAGGTAACAATGGCAAGCCCAACTTTGGCATAACCAACCTGGGGCAACCACTGGGCGTAACCAGAGGCAACACCAACCTGGGCGTAAACCAGGGGCAACACCAACCTGGGCGTAACCAGGGGCAACACCAACCTGGGGTCACCAGTAATCCAGATGAGCGCTAGGACAGGGCTACTGGAGAAATCTGAATATTTAGAGCGACCTTCTACTGCTAAAACCAATAAAAGAGTTTGAAGAGCGCCGCTTTTGGTTAAAAGTTGCAGTGGACACGCAGGGCAAATTTGTAGCCTTCTTAGTTCCACACCTAGACCCCCCCCAGAGTCCGGAGACCCTCTGAATGCGGCGGTCACAGTCGGCGGAGGGCTGTGCTTGCTGCGCGGTCGCCCGGGGCCTGTGGTGTGGGCGCAGGGCGGCTGAAGCGTGCGACACGGCCGCGCACCGTGAAAGGCCTCCTGGCAGTGCGTGCAGAAGTCAAACTGGCAGCTGGACCGCATGCAGGTGGCCCGCTGAGCCTGGGCGTTCAGGCGGGCCGGGGAGTTACAGCGCCTGCAGCAACGCAACCCCTCGTCCTGCTTCAGACTGCTGGCGGCCTGGAGGGAGAAAACAAACGCACATGTTGTCCCAATTCTTAGGAAAGGCGGAACACCGGACAGATTTTATGCATGTCTGTGCTAGACTGAAGAACCCTGGTGGTCATCATGAACAAGCCTAAGCCAAGTAGTCGCTCCTAGCTAGTTTGCTTCGGGACAGCATCCAACTACTTGATTCTATGAGACTGCGCCATCATAATTTTCCAATACTGCGACTGCTCTGCCCCACATAATTAAGAGTGTGGGTGTACAGGTCACAGTCAGCCTACCTGGAGGAAGGTGTCAAAGCGCGTCTGTTCCAGAGGGACGGGGCTGCTCCGGGAGGAAGTGGAGGCCAGGGTCTGCATGCCGGACAGAGCCACCCGAGGCAGACCGGAGTCCCTGGTCAGACCAGATCCAGGAACCACCCGAGACACTGGGCGGTAGTTTTCCTACAGAGACAAACACTCCCTCCAGTCAGAGACCAGTCCACTCATTGCCAGGCCTCCATTACACATCAGTTAAATCATGCTTCACGACCATTATAGCTACACAACTGCCCCCTAGAGATAGAGATAGAACTAGTGTGTGCGAGTGTGAGTGTGTGTGTACCATTTGCCGTCTGGCTCTCTGAATGCATCCCATGGCGTTGCCATCTTCCTGGACGATCTTCCGCCACGTCTTGCTCACAGCCCTGCATCTGAAGGAAGCCTCCCATCAGTGTCTCCACAAACACACGGGGTCCACTAAGCACAAAGGTGTGTCGCTACTGTAAGTACCTGATGAGGTCCAGGTCACCCAGCAGGCCCAGGATGCGGCAGAGGATTCCCCGGAGGTTACGAGACCACAACGCAGAGAAGACATCCACGTGGTCGCGACCCATCTGTCCTCCAATCACCCGGTCCAGAAGGTGCTTCCTCCGCCAGCAGAGACACGATGCTCCAGTCATACCTTCAAGCCCACCAGAACACAAGTCACACCACAGCAGAAATCACCACAACAAACCCGAGGTCACAAACACACACCGGAGAACACCAGGAGACAGGCTCTAGGTCTAGCAGATTCTATGTCTAGTAGTGCAATCCTCCACAACTTTCCAGGATCATTTAAACAATGACCATACATTTTTATGTCTTCAGATTATTGAAGTTATTATAGCCCAGAAAACTGATGCGATTGTTAGTTAATTGTTGACATGATGGATGTACGATGTTACATTTAGCAGATGCTTTTATCCAAAGAGATTACATATATTGCTAGGTTGCCTGCATAATAGCTGGGATAAGAGCAGAAGTGACATTCCGAGTGCAGTACCAACATCTGTAGTGGTTGGACGCTACAGTGGGGAGTCATCTGCAATCTACACAGTGACTGATGGTGGTACCTGTGGTTATTCTGGAAGTTGCAGGCCAGCTCCGCACACACCGCCTGCTGAAAGCGGACAATGGGCAGGTTGGAGTTCCGACAGGACGCTCTGGGGGTGGAGGAGCTTAGGGGCACCCGCGGGGTGGCGGAGGAGGAGGAGCAGCACACCGATACCCGCGGGGTGGAGGAGCTCAGTGAGGCGTGGCTGTTGGCAGAGGTCGATGATAATGTGGTGTTGGCGGTGCGAGGTGAGGCAAGGTCCGGGGGTTGCGGCTGCACGCGGTCCGTCTCCTCATACTGCTCATCGCTCACTTGACTGCTGTGCAACGACAGATAGCCACTGTCCTCCTGCCCGCTGCTGCTAGACGACAGGTCCTGCGGCGTGATAGGGCGCGGAGGCCGGGCCACGTCCTGGTTCTCCTTGTTGTGGACGCCGGCGGGGACGGAAGCCAGCTCTGCCGGAGCGGAGACGGGGCCTTCAGCACCAGGAGCTCCTTCAATCTCCTGCCCTCCTCGAAGCCTCAGAACCAGTCGGGCTTTTCATGGTGGGTTCGTGGCTTTGGATTCACAGACAAACAATGAAGACCTGCAGAAGAGACCATCATTCAACTCCACCTGCCTGTATGATCAAGACAATATATGTTATAGTATACAAACATAACTATAGTGTTATTTATCTTGAAATAGTATTGCCCTTTACAGATCTAGCTCTTAAGAAAACTATTGATCCCGAAGGAAATTCTTGTGTTAGAGGATGCATTGCAATAAAACAAAACACATTTACAGTGAGTCCCAATGTAAAAATATAAAATCTAGGCAGGATATTCAGTCAGCAAAACAAGTTACAATGGTATTGGGAAGTGGTAGTGAGAAGTATTATTGCACATGTATACTTGGACAGAAGAGCTGAAATCCGACATGAGGAAAGTGTCATTTAATTATATGGCATGATTATGGTTATGTGGTGAGACTGCGTGAAGAGACATTTGCAAAGTAAACTTGGATAAGTTAGCCTATTGTCAACCTTATCTCTACCCATCAGCACTGGGGATTATTTTTGTGGGAAAAACGGCTCGGCCGCCCATATGCAAAATCTGTCGAGCAGAGGCCTACAGTAGCTGTCGGTGAGGCAACGTGGAAGAAAAATGTTGCCCCACTTGCATATACTGCAGAAAACACCAAAAAAAACCCTGCATATCCGCACTTGAACATACAGTACATCTGGATACAGTACGGTGTGCGTTTAGTGACATTGGTGGCGTGTGCTGTGAGCTTTCTTTTCTCATTGGGAAATGTGGCAGCCAGAGAGAAAAAAGTTGGAGGGAAACATAGGAGTTAAGCAAACAAAACACCACACGACAAATTAGACCAGTTCTGTTGAACTAGATGGACTGACTATAATTAAATAAGCATATCAATGGCTGAGTGCTAGGTGGTGGTGGGTGGGGTGGGGGGGGTTAGTGTTTGAAGGTTTCCTATTTTAAAAGTAATTAAACGTATCCACTTACCTTATATTATAAACTGCGGAATAGACTGCTTCTCCGTAGTTGGCCGCTCAGCAAAACTCGCCTAGAACAGCTCCTCTTTGGTTAAAATTTACTTTAAAAAAAATAAACTAAACCAAAGTTAAAGAGCAGAACTAGCAGCCTGCGCTCCACCCGCCTCGAAGCGCCACAACTGAAGTTTTTGAAATAGGCGGGCTTATAAGCGCCGACCAATCACAGCCAAGCAGGAACCCTGGCGTGGCGTCTAGTTCCGGTGTTCAGCAATAAAAATAAATAAATAAAATAAAATAAAATAAAACACATAGGAATTTGCGTTGGTGATTTGGTGCATGACATAAGGCCTAATTTACAATAAAATTAAATGTTTTATGATTATAAAATTCAGTCAGTACCCTTCAGCGATATGTTGTGTTTCACAGTTTTTGGACAAATGTACTTATTGTACGTCGCTTGAAATAAAAAGCGTCCGCCAAATGCCCTCAATGCAAATGTGAAATATACCATTTATCATTATGCGTCGACTGTAAAATATAGATCATATCATAGGCCCCCATCCTGAGGTAGGGCGACTGTGATCTCACCTGGTTTTCAAAAACTACCGACATTACCCGCGAAGAAGGAGAAGGGGTTCTCTGCGCATGCGCAACATGTCTGCCCCCTTGTGCCATACATACCTCTTGTTAATATTCTAACATTCATCAGTCATTTAACTCACGCAAATGATTTATTATCCACTTATGTAACAGACCCGCCGCAGCAAGCAGAAGGGGCTGTGAACCTCACCAACATGACAACACAACGGAACACAAGAGATTGAAGTGAATGGGAAGCGACATCTACTGTATGTGTTAGACAGGTTGTCAGTGACATGGCTTTAAGAACAGCTTGGCGCTCGCTGTCAAACAAGCGACGCGCTGTCACCGTGGCTGTCCTTCTGTGTGGTTTGAAGAAGCCGGGACTCAGCAGGCTGGGTCACCAGGCGACGGAGCTCCGGGCGCCCTTTCACCGCAGCGCCCCCCTGTGGTCGGACAAGCTGATAACAGCCGAGGAGATGTTCGGCAGGAAGGCGCTGCGGGACTATCTGCAGAAGCTGGAGAGGGAATATGAGGAGAGTTTGCAGACAGTCAACAGTATTGGCTCTGGAGGAGAGCAGCAGCAGGAGGAGCTGAGAGCGATGCGGATGAGAATTAACCTGGCGGCTCCTCTGGTGAAGAGCATCTGCGAGCTGAAGACCAAAGAGGAGGAGATGAAGGATGCAGAGTCCCTTCTGCATGGTGGGCTTACTCTGCCCCACAGGGCTAGAAATGCCAGAATCATTGTCATACAGGGCTATGAGTCGAGATCCTGATCCTCCACGGTTAATTGTGCAGCCGTACGGATGTAATGATTGCTAATGATTGGTTGGCAATGATTGATTTGTAATGATTGATTCCCCAGACGAGGACCCAGATATGAGGGAGCTTGCTGCCATTGACATCCAAGATGGCCTCCAACACATCCAGTTTCTTAGACACAAGGTAGACACACACACACGCACATACTCTCTCACTCTGTCTCTCTCTCTCACTCTCTCTGACTCTCTCACTCTCTGCGCTCCCTCCCTGTCTATCAGATCATGGAGATGCTTGTCCCAGATGACGAGGTAGATCTGAGTGAACTTGTCCTAGAGGTCACGGCGGGCGTCGGTGGTCAGGAGTCCATGCTGTTCACAGCTGAGGTGAAAATGTGACGACGATGATGATGTCATGAACATGACGAGATGATGTAATGATTTGCCGTCAGTCTCATCTGTGTTTCTGTGCTCTGGTCTACAGGTGTTTGACATGTACCAGGGCTTCGCTCAGCACCAGGGCTGGACCTTCGATGTCCTTGAGTACATGCCCAGCGACATAGGTAGGAGGTAGGGAGCATATCCACACAGCGACATAGGTAGGAGATAGGGAGCATGCCCAGCGACAAAGGCTATGCAGAGTCTAGGTGAACTCTGAACAGGTTAGCTGATTGTGTGTGTGTGTGCGTGCGTGCCTGCATGTGTGTGCGCAGGGGGTCTCCGGAAGGGCTGTGCTGGTATCAGTGGTCCCTGCTGCTACAAGAGGATGAAGTTTGAGGCGGGGGTCCACCGCGTCCAGAGGATCCCCAAGACGGAGAGACAAGGACGCACACACACCAGCACCATGACGGTAGCTGTCCTCCCACAGCCAACACAGGTACACACACACACACACACACTGCACACACCATGCACACACCACGACTGCTGTTCTGTGACTCCTGGCTACCATCTGTAATATGTGTGTGTGTGTTCTCTCAAAGATCTCGTTAACGATCCACACGAAGGACCTGCGAATCGAGACGACGAGGGCGAGTGGAGCAGGAGGCCAACATGTCAACACTACCGACAGTGCTGTCAGGATAGTTCACCTGCCCACAGGTAGGCCTAGCCCTGCCCCTAGTCCTGCCCAGACCTCACAATAACATTTAAATTTATTTGGCAGACAATATTATCCAAAGTGAGTACATTTGTTGAAAGAGGGAGACTTAATAGAACAAGTTTCCAGTGCTTATAATTGCTAGGTTGAGAACAAATTAGCTAGGTTAAGAATAATAAGGATAAGAGCAGCAAGATACTGTAGCTGGGGTAGGATGCTACACAAACATGCAAGTAAGTGCTAGGGTTCAGAAACCTCTAAACTCTGAACAGGTGAGTCTTGAGTCTCTTGCAGAAGTTGGTGAGCATCTCAGTTGAGACTTGGCAGAGTGATAGAGCTGAAGAGAATAGCACGATCAACACTGCAACAAGATTAGCTTTAAGAAAATAGTGCTACCAACTCTACAACAAGAATAGCTTAATAAACACAGCACTCAATTCAGTCATCATTCAGTTTCTCTATATCATTCTCACCAACAGCAGGATACTATGCAGCTTTCCTTTCCCAAACAAAAGTTGCCCATAGCCACGCCAGCTAGCCCCACCCCTAGCCCCTTAGCTCACCACCACTGAACCATAAGGGAGAACTTTATGGGGCAAAACTATTTACAAATGTGAGTGGAGAGTTGTGTAAATATATCTCAATCTGTGTGTATATGATGATCATATGTGTGTCCACTGTTCACACCGTGTGTGTGTGTGGTGTACATGATGTGTGTATGTGCGCGTGTGCATGTAGGTGTGGTGTCAGAGTGTCAGCAGGAACGCTCCCAGCTGAAGAACAAGGAGAAAGCTATGAAGGTTCTGAGAGCCAAACTCTACAGCATGAAGCTGGAGGAGGAGACCAGCCGGAGATACGCGGCACGCAAGGTCCAGGTACTTATACACACACAGACACAGACACACACATATATTAAACTCTAGCTTTGGCCAACTCTTTCTGAATGTCAAACCCATTTAAAATCCGTTGAATGACCCCTTCAGTTCATAACTTTGCTTTTACGTTTCCAAAATGTTTCTGGGACTTTTTGTTAATTTGTTTTTCATTGTTTTTCATTGTTTTTCATTGTGGACTAAGTCTATGTAGCTGTCCTTTGTTGTCATTGTTGCTTGTCATACTATGTAGCTTTGCTGCTATCGTGGTCTAACCTGATGTAAATAAAGGTTAGATACAAATAAAATATGTTGTCCTGCTCCAACAGATTGGGACCAAGGGGAGGTCGGAGAAGATTCGAACCTACAACTTCCCTCAGGACCGTATCACAGACCACCGCATCGGGCTGACTGTGCACGACGTGAGGAACTTCATGTTGGGGGAGGGGCTTATGGAGGAAATGAACTCTGCCCTTGAGGTCTTCTCCAATCAGGAAGCCCTGCTGGAGCTCCTGGGTGAAAAATTAGAATAACCCCTGACCCTCAACCCTGACCCTTAATAAGTATATTATAACTGTTGTATCTATGATGTGATAGTTATCTGAAAACAGAGAGGTGTGTTGTTGAAGATCTTGCTTCTGTCTCAGATTGAATGTGTTTTGGTCAATTTATGTCATATAATAAAACAACCAACTTGGCCATAACAAATGCCACATAATCTTTACTTTGGTGCCAGGTGAAGTGACCTAGTGAAAAAGAGGTCAATGGTCCTGATGGTAAGTTAGTTTGTAGACCATGAGAAGCTGTGGTTGTGAGTGTGGGTCAAACAGGACCTGAGTTATGGCCCTTTTTTTACCCAACTTTGACCGGTTGGTGGCACGAGAGACCGGGTCCAGTTGGATTTGTTGTATTTACAGGTTTGGAATGTGGAAAATTGGGTTAATATGGAATTATATAGGAAAATACATGGGGTGTAAAGTCCAATAAAGCAGGTGTCACTACAATTGAACAAATTGTCTAGGAGATGGTGAAACATGCCTACCTACTGTCAAATTGTGCCACTGCATACAAATAAAACAACTATGTTGATAACTTCTATTATTTGTGTAATGATGAATCAGTTTGTTTGGTTAGTGGAACTGGTGAATTGGCCTGGGAGGAGATCAATCAAAGCAGAGGTCAAAGTGACATAGCTCGAGTGTCATCAAATTACAGCGCTTCAGATTGAAGGTGACCTTGAAGCTCTTCTGAAGGAGCTCGAGGCAGGCGAGATACAAGACAGGACGTGACTGAAGTGCTCTCCCCAAGCAAGGAAGCGAAGCACATTTAAAATAACAATGCTAGAACATGTTGTGCTCTTTGTGTCTCCGGAACGAAGGGCTGCCAAGGATGGCCAATGAATACCAAGGAACATTTCACTGCCTTCTTACTGTGAAATAAATGCCATGACATGTCTACCCTTGTCCTGTGTTTTGTTTGCGTGGTGCCTTATCCGGTGGTGCATTGATTGGCCAATGCACCACAGTGTTCAGCCTCAGGGTCTAATCTGCCAGGTGCAGCTGTTTAAAACACACACAGACATACATACACACACTCCACAATCACTTCGGTCCATTTAGTGATATCCTTTGAGTCCCTTCTTAAAACGACAACTTTTATTTATTTTATTTTCCTTTTTAATTGTATTCTTATCTTATCTTTTCCTACACTGTAGCCTATTGGCTTATCTTTTTTTTCTTTTCTTTTCTTTTAAAGCCTGTTGACTTTATGACTTAACATTTATGGCCCCTGTAAAGCAGTCTTTGTGACCTTCATCCATCTAACAATTAACTAATGAATGGCCAGTGGCCTCAAATTATTCAGGCCGGCCAGTCGATCAGAGTTCCTCAGGAGAGCGACAGGCAGGCAGGCTTGGCCAGTCGATCACAGATCACTCGTCGTTCGAACATCATCCGCTAGCGCAGCCGCAGCTGGATGCTTTTTTTTTTGTAATGATCATCAACGCTCTTTATGTTTTATGAAGGATATTTATTTTTTGACGCGTGTATGTAAATGTTGAGGATTCCAAGAGCGGGTCGCTGTTAACGAACGTGTACTATTATACACAGAAGAGGTGAAATAAGTGAATAACTGCCTGAGCTCGGAGGCTAACCCCAGATAACGGCTGAGGACTTCTATTATTAGATGTCTATTATACATAATTTTTTTATATATCATATCTTTAGTTTGAGGAGCCCGGAAACCTTTAGACACATGCGATATATTGACGTATATATAGCTCTATGTGTATGATATATGATGACATCATAACCAGAGCTAGTAATATTGAATAGAGTACTACAGTACAGTGTGTATATGTATATATATATTGAGGTTAGGGGTATATAAGTATATCATAGGATATATATTGAGGTTAGGAGGCTGGAGTCCTTGTGATGGCGAGCGAACCCATCATCCTCAACGTGTATGACATGGTGAGTAGTAGCCTACTGTGAGTAGTACTGTGAGTAGTACTGTGTGTATGACATGGTGTGTAGTACTGTGAGTAGTACTGTGTGTATGACATGGTGAGTAGTACTGTGTGTATGACATGGTGAGTAGTACTGTGAGTAGTACTGTGTGTATGACATGGTGAGTAGTACTGTGTGTATGACATGGTGAGTAGTACTGTGAGTAGTACTGTGTGTATGACATGGTGAGTAGTACTGTGTGTAGTACTGTGAGTAGTACTGTGTGTATGACATGGTGAGTAGTACTGTGTGTAGTACTGTGTGTATGACATGGTGAGTAGTACTGTTTGTAGTACTGTGTGTATGACATGGTGAGTAGTACTGTGTGTAGTACTGTGTGTATGACATGGTGAGTAGTACTGTGTGTAGTACTGTGTGTATGACATGGTGAGTAGTACTGTGTGTAGTACTGTGTGTATGACATGGTGATTAGTACTGTGTGTATGACATGGTGAGTAGTACTGTGTGTCGGATATGGTGAGTAGTACTGTGAGTATGACGTGGTGAGTAATACTGAGTAGTACTGTGTCTGGTACTGTGTGTATGACATGGTGAGTAGTACTGTGTGTATGACATGGTGAGTAATACTGAGTAGTACTGTGTGTATGACATGGTGAGTAGTACTGTGTGTAGTACTGTGTGTATGACATGGTGAGTAGTACTGTGTGTAGTACTGTGTGTAGTACTGTGTGTATGACATGGTGAGTAGTACTGTGTGTAGTACTGTGTGTATGACATGGTGAGTAGTACTGTGTGTATGACATGGTGAGTAGTACTGTGTGTACTACTGCGTGTAGTGCGGTGTGTATGACATGGTTAGTAGTACTGTGTGTAAGACATAGTGAGTAGTACTTTGTGTGACATGCTTAGAGTAGTAGTAGTAGTCGTAGTAGTAGGGAACATCAGTCTGCCGGGATTACTTGCTCTCTCTATAGATTAGAGACTTAGTAGAATTCCTGGTCAGCTCTAAGTGCTTTCGTCTAATCTACACACTATGTACATACCACACACACACACACACACACACACACACACACACACACACGCACACGTGTAACGTGTGTGTGTGTAAGTGTGTGTAACAGAAGGTGGTAGGCTAGCTAATAGGATTAGGGGTGTCAGACAGCTATCTAGTTAAGAGGCTAACATCTCTTCAGGCTAACAGACAACACCATTGATTGGGTGTTGTGTTTTGTGTTGTGTTGTGTTGTGTTGTGTTGTGTTGAGTTGTGTTGTGTTGTGTTGTGTTGTGTTGTGTTGTGTTGTGTTGTGTTGTGTTGTGTTGTGTTGTGTTGTGTTGTGTTGTGTGTTGTGTTGTGTTGTGTTGTGTTGTGTTGTGTTGTGTTGTGTTGTGTTGTGTTGTATGTGGCCGCCCTTGGTAAAAAAAAAAAATAAGTGAGCCAGGGGAACACGCCAAGCTAGTGAATGTGGCAAAACAAGCAAGCAATGTAGGGAGAGGAAGCCAAATGTGCACCAGCTGGGGTCAATAGGTCATCATCACCCAGCTGGGCCCTATTGCCAATCAAGGTAACTGTCTTAAAGAGAACCTCCATAAATATAGAAGGAGAGAGAGAGAGAGGCAGGCAAAATGCAAGAAAGTACTTTTAAAAGGCTAGCCTCTCCAGGCTAATGGAGGTCAGTTTAGGTATTACCTTAGAGACAGTATAGAGGTTATAAACTAATGTGTAATATAGGGAGTATTGATTGATTAATATATATCTCTCTCTCTCTCCCTAGTACTGGATCAATGACTTCACCTCCTCTCTCGGTGTTGGGGTCTTCCACTCTGGGATTGAGGTCTACGGTCGAGGTACGTTATTATTCATATGAAGCAATGTTAAAAGTTGTACATTATGGTGTAGCACATCTCATACGGTGTATGTGCATTATATTTAGAGTTTGCCTATGGAGGACATCCCTATCCCTTCTCTGGGGTTTTTGAGATTACGCCGGGAGACACAGCGGAGCTCGGGGAAACCTTCAAATTCAAGTCAGTGCCACCCGCCCTCAGTAACGTCCACATTCACTACAGCGGGCGTGTGGTGTGGGGAGAAAGCTATGGTGGGGACGTATTTCAGTCGACACCTCCGTAGACATTATTGACCTGTGATCCAATCTCTTACTAATGTACGTCGCTTCTTCTGTGTCTCGTTCTTTCAGGGG